>PVJN01041776.1:0-18588 GCA_004026805.1 Lasiurus borealis | reverse complement strand
ATACCCTATCACCCCATATTAGGTTGGCCAGTACACTAACCATGTCAGACTAATAAATTGCAGGCAATGGCAGTGCTTACATACTGCTAAGCTCAGCTGAACAGAGTCTGATTAATCTTATTAAATGACTTTGAAGCCTTCTGTACAGAAAAGAAATATATGTATAAAACACACACAGAGGGGGAAAAAAAGATGCATCGGAGAGTGTGCTAAGTGTTTTCAATCTTTATTAACATTTCCTGATCCATATTCCCTGTGACTTTGCGGGAGACCTTCCCTGAGTTACAGGGGCTGAGGTGTCCTTTGTACGCATAGAGAAATGTCACTGCCCGGCTGGCGTGGCTCAGTGGTTGACCATCAACCTATAAACCAGGAGGTCAAAGTTCAGTTCTCAGTCAGGGCCCATGTGGGCTCCACCCCTGTGTGGGGCATGCACGAGGCAGCTGATCAATGATTCTCTCATCTTCCTCTCTTCTTCTCCCTCTCTGAAAGCAATATATATGAGTGTGTGTGTGCGTATGTGTGTATGTATAAACAAAAAAAAGTAAAGGAATGTTACTGACACCTCTAATTTGCATATTCATAGTACACCCCAGAAGGGGCCTCTAATTTGCATATTCATACTACACCCCAGGTGGATAAGGTCACAGCTTTACTCTAAGGCTGGTCTCCCAATACTGGATAAAAGGGCCATTTACAGGAATTGAAACACAAATGATTTCCACAACTGAAAGCAAGAATCCCTCACAATAAAGAGGAATGTCTCTCCACAACAGACCGGACACTAAGGAGCTGCTTGAGTTCAAAAGACTGTTCCCGAGGAAACTCGAGCATCTCATCAATATTCCCTTTTCCGAGTCTTTTGGAAGCCTCGCCACAAACTCGAGTGCTCACTTGGAAGGCCAGGTTTCTGCCAACACCCTTGGGAGTAGAGGCTTTTATACACACATTCCTGTGGCTTCAAAAAAAATAAAAAAAAATAGGGAGGAGCCCTAGATCTCTACAAGTTTGTTTACAGCATTGTCATTCGGTGTAGCATCCCGGCCCTTCCAAGTAAACAGCAGTGGACGTGTGTTCAGACCCCATCTCCCAGCCTCTCGCCCCGGATTTAGCGTATTTACAATAGTGACTTGGAGACGGACCTGATCTTCGATGTATTGGAAACTCTCCCGCCGAACAAGGGGCATTTAAACATGAGCATGTGTGTGAACTCTCAAAAGGACTTCCTCTTCAGAAAATATCTGGCCGCTTCTCCTCGGCCGGACGACGTGAAAAATGGCAAATCTGCAAACGTGGACTGTAAGAGAGTCCTCCTGCCAAATCCTTCCGGGTATCTGGAGCTTAAAACACCTTTGGCCTTTCATCCCCTCACCTCCGCATTCAGCTTAGTGGCAGCCTTCATTTTGTTATTGCTTAGAGGCTGGCTGAGATGAAGAAATGCTTGGAGTGTTTGTTAAAGTTCAGATTTCTGTGTGTGTGCACCTCTTACCCACCCAGCTTCTCCGGGGCCGTATTTCCAAACAGGACTCTTCTCATTGGTATTTTGGGCAAACACCCTAGTTATTCTGATCATGGGGTCCATACGCCCAAATTTGAGAAATACCTCAGATTGGGTGTTATCGGCTCTTTCTAATCTGGCCTCTTTTTTCATTTGATTCAAGCCCATTTTGTAAGTACAGTACTTTTAGAGCAGTGGTTCTCAACCTGTGGGTCGCGACCTCTTTGGGGGTCAAAAGACCCTTTCACAGGGGTCGCCTAAGACCAGCGGAAAACACCTATTTCCCATGGTCTTAGGAACCAACACACCACTCCTCGGTGTAGCAAAGTGTAGCAATGTAGTTTACTGTTGTTATATGAAGACTCTTACCCATGCTACACCACGATTCAAGACAAAATTTCATTTATTTGTCATTAGAAATAAATATTTCACAATATATAATTACATATTGTTTTTGTGATTAATCCCTATGCTTTACTTATGTTCAATTTGTAACCATGAAAATACATCCTGCCTATCAGATATTTACATTACAGTTCATAACAGTAGCAAGATGACAGTGATGAAGTAGCAAAGGAAATAATTTTATGGTTGGGGGTCACCACCACATGAGGAGCTGTCTTAAAGGGTCGTGGCATTAGGAAGGTTGAGAACCACTGATTTAGAGGAAGCTTGTTTTTAAGAGAAACGGGTGAGGAGCTGGATCTCAAATAGAATGTCTTGGTGGCCATTCTATTGCCGGGAAAGTTTCCAAAGCCTCCTGTAGATGCGCACGGACCTAAGCTAGTTAGTTGCCTGGTCTCAGAGCACAGAAGTTGAAATCTTTGAATGACACCAGGGCTGGTGGATGGATGCGTGCCTCGAGCTTGCTCACTGGGCTCAAGCTAATCCTGGGTCAACCTTTTAATAACCTCATCTCTTAGCAGCAAAGCGCTATTCCTGATCACACCCACTTTCCCAGTATCGCCACCATTACCTCTCTTCTCTAATTACCACAGCCCAGCACTCAGTTAACAATGAATGTTGAAGAGAAAAAGAGGAAGCTCATCACACTCCATGAGGAGATGCTACTGTCAGCTGGAGCTTGGACAGTGTCCCGTTACTAAGACAAGGCCCAACGTTCATCTACTGTCTACAACTTCATAGCCCCTGTGAGTGTGAGGAACTAATTTTCTGCAAGAGGAAATGCCGGTTTTAGAACCATGCTTTCTTCCAGAGTTTAAAATTCAGGTGATATAAATAGCCACGATAATAAATTGTGAGAGAGTTGCACTATTACGGAAACATTTTTAGATGTGAGAGGCTGACCCGTAGCATGCTGTGTGAATTTTACCCCGAGTGAAAGGGGATAGATGAGATAGGGTTTCAAGGAAAGCAACAGAGGCCCACCCCCTTCAACATAGTTAAACACTGAAATACTTCGGAGAGGGCACTGACATTGCAATGGTACTATTACCCATTTATTAAATTGAGCTTCTAGCTCCCTTAACTGTAAAGAATCCTCTTTTGGCTGGAAAGGTTCTTACGGGTTTAACATGCAACTTCAGGGAGGAGACTCTTGGACCGATGAGGAGAGAGAGAACCACTCCTCCTAATCCAGATTGAATTTATGACCCAATGAAAAGACAGACCACCTATCTAGCCAGGTTCTGCATAAACAATCAGAGTCATTGCTTTGTTCTTCCAGAGCCCAGCAGTCAAGGTACTGTGTGCGAATACACTGTGCTTTCAAACAATGTCTTACAAGTAGTCATTTCAACTTAAAATGTAGACCAACCTAAAATTTTAAATTCTATTATGAGCCCGATACTCTGCTAGATATCTCGACATAAATTATTCCAATCTAAGATATCTCAATCACACAGTTCATAAGAGGTGGGAAAAGCGAACTTTATCCCTGCTTCATGCTTTCTATAGAAGATACTGTTTGGGCAGGTTATCCTGAATTTGGACCACATAAAGCTGCCACGCATTATAGTATTGTTTTTCTACAGTTGCTGTAACAAATGACCCCAAAGTTGGTGGCTTAACACAACAAAAATTTATTCTTTCGTGTCCTGGAAGCCAGAATGACATTGGCCTGAAATAAGGATGTCAGGGTCTGAGGGGAGAAATCAGTCCTTGCCTCTTGGAACACATTCCGTGACTTGAGAGTCTTCTTCTGTCCTCAAAACCAACAATAGAGCATCTTCAAGTCTCTCTCTCTGCTTCCCTCATCACGTTGCCCTCTGTCTTTTGTGTGTGTGTGTGTGTGTGTGTGTGTGTGTGTGTGTGTGTGTGCGCGCGCGCGCGCACGTGCTTGTCTAGGCTTCCACTACCTCTACCTTACAAAGACATTTGTGGTGGTGTTTGGGGCTCATTTGTATAATCTAGGGTAATCTCTTTACCTCAAAATCTTTAATTTAATCCCAAATGGAGACTTAACTATATAATGTTTTATATAGTATAAATTTACTATAGAACACTCACAGGTCCCAGGCTATAGACCTGATATTTGGATATCCATTATTCCTCATACTATGATCTGTCTTCTGGATCCCAAAATTCACATCCATCCCATATTAAACTACACTCATCCCATCCCCCAAAGTTACCACACATTACAGCATACTCTCCAGTTTAAAATCTCATTTAAATAGCATCAGTTCAAAAATCCCAAATCTCATCATCTAAATAATCTAAATCAGGTATGGGCGAGACTCTGGCTAAGAATCATCTTGAGGTATAACTTTTCTATTCTGGATTTGTAAAAGTAAAAAATAAGGTATCTGTTATAAAACACAATGCTAGGATAGGCATAGTTTAACAATTATAGACCTTCCTATCACACACACAAAAAAAACGGGAAAATAAAAGGAAGAGAAGCCTCATCAGTCACAATCAATTTCAAAACCCAGCAGGACAATTTCAATTATGTTTCAAGGCCCGGTAACAGCCATATGTAGTCCTATCTCTGCCTCCGCACCTATGGTTCTTCCCTCTGTGCTCAAGGCTCTGTAGTCACCGTGTTCGATCCTTCCTTTTGCTTGAAAGCTCCACGTGTCTGAGCTGAAGAGTTTTACCAGCCTATTTGCTGGTAAAATTTTTGGACTTTGGCATCTTTCTTTCATTTTGTCCCAACTCTGTCTCTTTCAGCCCACGCCATCAGTGTTTCTACTGACATAACATTCTAAAAAAGTTTGTGGGTCTCCTATGTGTATCACAGGCATTCATGTCAGTAGACAAGAGGGTTCTCCTGAGATCTATTCCTCGCCTCTGTTGAGATGGCAGAGGGAATCCATCTGTCGCATGCCTAATCTCTGGAGCACTAGCACAAGGCCATTCAGCCACATCCTGGGCCTTTTCTTTAGAGCACGTTTCTAATAGTAAATCTCCCACTGTAGCCTCTTTGGCAATACGGATGGTCTGAGAATTTCCCAAATGACCCAGTGCTGGTTCTATTTTGTTTAACGCCTCTTTCTCCACGTTGCCTCTTTCCTCTCAAGTTTTACTGTAAGCAACTAGAAGAAATCAGGCTTCATCATCCATCCAATCTCATCAGCCAAATTCCCAAGTTCCTCACTTCCAAGCTCTGTTTTCCACACGACCATAAGACACAGCTCAGCTATGTGCCTGCCACATTGTGACAGGGATGCCCTTTCTTCAAGTTTCCAATAACAATCTCTCTATTCCCTCTCACCGGAAGCACGTTTAATGTTCACATCTCTACCAACGTTCTGTTTATGACATGTATGTGTTCTCTAAGATGACATAGGCTTTGTCTCCTGTGTTCTTCGGAGCCCTCAGCAGGTTGCCTTCAATGTCCTTATTCCTACCGGAAGTCTAGTGAAGGCAATCTAGGCCTTTTCTATCACGTGCCTCAAAATTCTTCCAGCCTCTGCCCATGGTCCAATTCCAAAGCCACTTTCACATTTGTAGGTATTTGTTATAGTCGCGCACCACTTTGAGTAGCGTAGTCCATATTAGTTCCTTTTGGCTGCTATAACAAATGGCCACAAAGTTGGTATGTTAAAGTAACAGAAATGCATTCTCTCACAGAAGCCCAATATCAGTTTCACTGGATCCAAGTCAAGGCGACAATAGGGCCATGTTCCTTCCATTGTTTCTCTCTTCTGCCAGTTTCTAGAATCCCCTCCATGGCTCATGGCTCCTGCATCCGTCTTAAAAGCCACCGCATGGCATCTATAAACCTCTCTTGCTCTGCTTCCCTCATCAAATCCCTTTCTGCCTTCTCTGTGTAGTTGTCTTTCTCTGTCTCTCTTATAACAAGAACAAGTGATAGCATTCAGGACCTACCTGGATAACTCAGGATAACCTTCTCATCTCAAGACCCTTAATTTGATCACAGCTACAAAAAAAAAAAAATGTATCCTATAAAGTGACATTTACAGGCTCCAGGGATTAGGATGGAATATCAGCGTACTATATTCACAATCTCCTAGTAGGTGTTCTCCTGGAATCTTGTCCTTAATCTAGAAAATGAGTGTATTGACTAATTTCATAGATTAAGTCTGTGAGGGTAGGATAAAAATCTGCCTGGAATCGCAAAACAAATGTTTCAACACAGCCAAGACTGAACCATATCCCTTTATTCCCACTCTTCGCAGCTCATTCTTCTTCTTCTCGACATGGATTACCAAGAATAGTTCATTTCTTAATTGTTACCAAATTATCCCAGAACCCAAATATAACTCTGAAACCATAAATAACTATCCCCTAGCCAGCCTCAATTTTAAAAAGGAGGCAAGTCCTCATTTATCTCCACCGAACAGGGCCAATAGTAACCTTAGGCAAGTGAGAGAAACATGGGAAACAGTCCATCTCGAGGATTGCACAATATTTCCACTCACCGCAGTGCATGCAATGAAGCGCTTCGTGTTTACTGGAGTCACGAGGGCCCTCACTCATTTTCTACGTTCTCAGAATTGTAGGACTTAGAACTGAAGGGAGGTTGTCAGACTGACTTAACTTCAGCCATACTTTCTCAGGTAGCTAGTGTGTGTAATCACACTTTCCAGACCGGGTGACAAAACTGAAGAGAGTCTGGATGACCTGGGTCAAGGACATGCAGTTGTAAAGAACAGTGTACTGGATAAATACATAGAGAGGAGGCATCCTATGAAGGCTAGTATGCAAAGATCAATGCAAAGTCCTCACCCTTAACAAGCTTTCTGTGTGTAAGGAAACTGCACTGGGAAAGTAATCAACTGTGAGAATATGTTAACCTATCAGAGGCAAGTATTGGGGAGCACAGGTTTGTGGGACAGTAGAGTGGTCAGAGGCTTTCTAGAGATGACATCTAAGTGACACCTGAGAGGAAGGAATACTGGGGATGGTGAGGGCAGAAACAGCACTCCGGCCAGGTCTAGTCATGTGGCAGAGGCCACACATGATGGAAGAGGCATGTCCCGGATCTAGAATCAGGTCAGTGTATCTGTAATGGGGAGTGGCATAAACACGAGGCGGCAGGGTGTCGGTAGGAAACAAATCATGTGCGTCTTACATCACAGCCAAAAAAAAAAAATGTAGCTATCGTTCTGAAGACTTTGGGAAGACAAGTGTTCCATAGGAAACCGGCCTGTGTAGATGTGTGCCTTCCGCAGACCAGACTGGCTGAGACTAGGGTGGATTGTAATGGGATACATGAAGAGGGAATGGGGCTGTTAATAAGTGCTGGAACAGTGGTCGGCAAACTCATCATCAGTCTACAGAGTGGCATACTGGCCTGGGTGGGAATCCTGACTCACTCATGCTGACTGTATGTATATCCCTGCAGTGGGCACCAGAACTGTTAGACTCCGTTTTCTCATCTACAGACAGTATGGCCCTAACAATGATTACTTTACCCATTTCATAGATATTTTTTCTGACAAACAACTGATAAAGACATGAAAGTGCTTTATAATCTATAAAAGAGAATAAGGTGCTAGCGCATCCATTTTCTGTCTAGCCCTTGACTTAGATATCTTTTCAGCAAATGGGATAATTACAGACAATACAGTAGTCATGGCCTAACTCAGTAAACAGAGCGAACACCTCTGTGTTTCTAACATGTGCCAGGCCCTACATGGGGCTCTACATTATAGTCTCATGTGCAAGTTTGCAACCCCCCCAAAAAAAAGTGATTGAGTGGGGGTAGCATCCTCACTTCAAGGTGCCAAGACCAGGGCCCAGGGCAGAGTTTGTCCACAGCCACTCAGTTTAGAACCCAGCTCTCCACCCAGAGGTTTGTCTCTGAAGCCCTAGGTGTGAACAGGGGACACAGTGGCATAGTGGGCTGTCTGTATCCAGTGCTCTTTGTTTCTTTTTCTACCCCCCTAAACCCATGGTCGGCAAACTGCGGCTCGCGAGCCACATGCGGCTATTTGGCACCTTGAGTGTGGCTCTTCCACAAAATACCACGGCCTGGGCGAGTTTATTTGGAAGAAGTGGCGCTAGAAGAAGTTGAAGTTTAAAAAATGTGGCTCTCAAAAGAAATTTCAATCATTGTCCTGTTGATATTTGGCTCTGTGGACTAATGAGTTTGCCAACCACTGTGTGCGTGTGTTTAACTTCTGCAGTAGGAACACTTTTACATTTTAAATTTATGACCATTTAGCAAATCAGGGATGCTAAAGATGACAGTGTATCAGAGCTATTTTTCATGCTTCAGATATAAAATGTAGGGTTTTTTTTGTTTGTTTTTGACCAAGTACCATTTGAATATATTTAGGTTACATCATTTATATTGCAATTTATATCCTTTTCAAATATTCCTCTGCCTTCTCTTTTTAGTTTTTCATTCTTTACGTCAAGAAGCAAAATAAACAAAGCCCACTGTAAGTGATAAGCATGTTAATGTAATATTTCCCCCACCCCCACCCCCCAAAACAAATCAAGTTGTCAAACCTGAAGATATTGACATGGCTGGCTCCCAGGTGACAGCACCTAATGGATTGGACTTCTCTTTCCTCAAAACTTCAGAATGTTATCACACTGCAATTCCAAATCTTAGATAATTTCAGAACTGCTCATGGTTCCCTTTCTAAAAAAAATGCCAGGTGTGCACCTCATTTCTGCCGCTTCCTTCAATTCAATATGTTGAATCCAGTTGCTTTTCTGGTGCTTTCCTTTAGAAGTTACTTTTTTATAGAGCAGCTGCTTAATGGGGCTTACTGTGTACCGGGCACCATTAAGCTATTACATGCATTAACTGGACTCCTTCAAGCTTCCCCCAGCCCCAGGCTCAGTCTGCCTCTTCCATACATTTGGGGGAGGCATCAAACTCACCCCATGCAGTTCCTCCCTCCCCTCCCCCCTCCAAAGCAGTGGTTCTCAACATTTTTTAATGCTGTGACCCTTTAATACAGTTCCTCATGTTGTGGTGACCCCCAATCTTAAAACTATTTTTGTTGCTACTTCATAACTGTTTTGCTACTGTGAATGAACCATAATGTAAATATCTGTTTTCCGATGGTCTTAGGCGACCTTGCTAGCAGTTTTCAACCTGTGGGTCGCGACCCACAAGTTGAGAACCGCTGCTGTTGAGCCTGACCATCAGAAAACACAGATATTTACATTATGATTCATAACAGCAGCAAAATTACAGTTATGAAGTAGCAACAAAAATAATTTTATGATTGGGGGTCACCACAACATGAGGAACTGTATTAAAAGGTCACAGCATTAAAAAAGGTTGAGAACCACTGCTCCAAAGGTTTCTCTGGCCTTGCAATTTGGGGCAGTTCCCAGCTGTTTTCTTAGGGCCCTACCTGTGTCTCCCTTACATCGATCCCCCATTCTCCTCATGCATCTTTTTGAGTGCTGACTGCTTTTTGACCCGTAGGATAGCTCTGTGAGGGCAAAGCCAGCATTGCTCTCAGCACTAAGATGTAAGTGTCACGGTAGCTGACACGAAGCAGGCGCTCAGTACATCTCTGCTGAATGAATGAATGGCCGTACTCCATCTTTCCTTATCCTTGTTTAACCAATGATAGTTTGTCCAATTAATACACAACTGACTGACAGTTTGGACCTTAAATGCACCCACTTCTGTGTCTTCAAAGCTCCCTTTCAACCCAGGTCCAGGCTTGTAATCCCTTTTGATGAAAATCCATACATCCAGCTCCTCCACCGCCCACCCCCGGCAGGAGCTGGGACTTCACTGTCCTTCCTGCGAAATCCCACGCCGGGGGTTAACCCAGCGGGACTCCTTCTCCATCACAGGTTCTCATTTCAGTCCATGTCACAGCCACTCACCCGCCAGGGCTTGGGTTATATTTCCCTCACACCTTTCTTGTCATGTCAGCCCTGGTGCAGGGCTACTCATTAGCTTGAGTTCTTTCCTGGGAGTTCAAAACCCTTGTCTCCATCACTCCCGCCCTGCCTCTCCTCCTCCTCCACAGCCTGTCTACACGCCCCGGGCCTCTTCTGCTCTGCCTCTGGCTCCCAACATTCTAATAACATGCCCTTCCCCATCTCTCTCGCTTCAGCTTAAAAGCACTTCAGTAGATTTGTTCATCATCACGTTTTTACACCATCATCTGACTAGCATCCCTAGCACTGCTTCCCCTAGTTTGTGGAATCCTACCCTTCCACAGAGGTAGCTCCAAAGGCCCCCAAAATCCTATTTACTAAAATGGCATTGGCTATGACTCCTAACATTGTAAACAGATTCACTAGAGATCATAAATCCATGTGTTACCATTTTCTCCAAGTCTCAGAATACCGTGTTTTCCGGTGTATAAGATGACTTTTTTAACCCAGGAAAATCTTCTCAAAAGTGGGGGGTCATCTTCTATGGCAGGTGTCATCTTATAGGATGGGTATATCCCAAACTTTATATTTTAACTGGAAAAGTTGGGGGTCGTCTTATATGCCCAGTTGTCTTATATGCTGGAAAATATAGTACTATGTTTTCTTTGAATAATTCTATCGATAAACCAAAGCTATCCACAACTTTATTTAATTTGAAACCCAGGGGAGAAAGAAGCTTGGCTTTTAATGATTATCACCATAACAACCAAAGGTAACATATGTAAATAGTCAGCTTCTACATATAATACAAATAATTTGGTAGTCAATGCCAAGAGTTCTTCCTAGAAAGATGTGAACACAGGTAGGTGATGAGTTCAAATTGTAACCGCTGTTGGCATCTCGATACCTTTCTAATAAAGATGTGTACGTTTCTATAGTGGGTCAGCACGGAGTGTCCATGCATGTCTTTCAACTTTTCTGCTTTTAGCAGGGTTGTACAAAAAGGTTCTATAATCTATGTGAAATTCTGGAAGTTGAAAATATTAAAGACCTCTAAATTAGCATTCATCTTCGGTGAAATGCATGATGACTAACAGAGAAGAGGAATAACTGTCTGATTTCCTAAACCATCTTCACTTTCTCTCTCTGATAGGAGCCCAGGCAAAGGCGAAAAGATAAGGACATTGCAAAGTAGCTTGTAAGTGTTGCCAGGGAGAGTTATTATGGGAACGGAATAGTTAACCTGGAGGAAAAATGCAGAGTGATGACTTAGTAACCAGTTAACCTGGAGGAAAAGTGCAGTGATGACTGAGTAACCAGCCAGCCAGCATCCACCTCAGAAGGTGCTTGCTTTGGGCTGTGTTCTCTGGAGGACAACGCTAGCTGTAAGACATTGGCCTGTGATGCCGGGAGAAAGGAGAAGTCATGGAAATTCAAAACGAACAGAGGCTCCCGTTGGAGTCTATTGACCTTACATTGCTGAAGACTGTTAGGCTGGACTATTACCTATGTTGATGCTACACATCCAAACACAGCTAGGCCACAGGCTCCGCTGTAACATGGGATGCCAAGCAATGACAACGATAACCTTTCAGTGGGTTAGAAGCCAGGGAAGAGAGGGGTGGGGAAGGGAAAGGAGGAGGAAAAAAATGGAGTGGTGAAGGGGTGATAAAGTGTCAGGAATTCAGGATGCCTTGGAGTCAGGGTTGTCGCAGATGGTCAATATTTTCAAAGTAAAACTGCCTTGAATCAGAACTATCAGACGCAAGTTGATGGGTCTTGAATATGTCAAGCTCTCCTCAAACGGAGCAATGCCTCGGAAAGTTTAAGGGTGGCCCAGGCTGGTGTAGCTCAGTTGGTTAGAGCTTTGTCCTCTGCACCAAAGTGTCATGGGTTTGATTCCCTGTCAGCAAACCATACCTAGGTTGTGGGTTCATCTCTGATCTGGGGCTCATATGGGAGGCAACCGATGGATGTTTCTCTCTTACAATGATGTTTCTCTCTCTCTCTCTCTTTCTCTCTCTTTCACCAATGAAAACATATTCTAGGGTGAAGATTACAGATAAATAAGTAAAAACACATGAACAATGTTAAGGATGAACTAATATGGATGTTTTTCCATAAAGCATGTAAACTCAAGGTCCTTGAATAAAAATAATGATTATAGAAAAATACCATTTTTAAAATGTTCTTAATTTTGTAGGGTTAACTATTACTATTTAGATCTAAGTTTCAGTTAAACCAGATTGCTCATAATTAAGTTACAGATGTAATTTAATTTTTAGGTTTTTTTTTTGTTTTTGGGTGTTTTTTTTTGGTTGAGAATTCCTTAAAGTTGGGGATATAGGACTTAATACTTATTCTGATGAACTAAATGATTCATTAATATCTCCATGTCATTACTCATTGTAGGAAGCATGCCAGACATTCAAAAATTCCTCATTAATGATAACACACGCACTGACAGATTAGATATAGGTGAAGCTGGACAGATTTAGGGTGAAGAATTATTAGGCGAGCTATAAAACCAGGCCATGCTCTAGTGCCGGCACTATGGATCTATCAGATGGTAATTGGATGCACGTGTGAGCAGCAGTAAAAAGTCACTGTCCAGTTGTCCACCTTACATGGGAATCTACTCTGTGTGTCGTCTTTGATTTATTGTTCCAATTAGAACACAGTGTTCAAAGAGAGAACACAACCGACCTGATTTAAAAGCCAGGGAGCCTGGACGACCGTTATTTTGTGGGTAACCTGGCTCCTTTTGAGATAGCTCGAAATTTTCTATTTGTGCAAAACCCACCCTAATTAAATACTTGTTTGAAATGGATTCTGTAAGGCATCAACGTTTTGTGTTCGTTAATGCAGCATCAGGGTTCACGGGTGGCTTCCTAAGATGTAGTTATATTTTCTTTCGCGGATATTAGGGGCACATTTCTAGATCATTCCTTGTGAGACTGACTGACAGACTGGGGTGAAATGAATAGGCAGTGGGAAAAAAAAATGCCAATTATGAAAAGTAAACATTTTTCATCTGCAAGCCCAAGCAACCAACACCACTGGTCAAAAGGCAAATGCAAATGACCATAAGTCATTGCAATATACCATGAAAATGATGGTACTTCTGCAAGAGAGGACTTGGCATAAAACGAGACTCATTACTTTTCTGGACAAATAAAGCGGTATTAAAATTACATCAACATGAATCCCCTGCACCATCCTACTGGGAAATTAAAAGAGAACTTTTAATTTCTGGGAGGGGAAGGCTAATATTTTACTGACTTACATTAAGCAAACATCAACTATTAATGCTAACCAGTGTTGGAGAAGTAATACTAAAAACGTCATCAGAATTACTCTTCATTGCAAAGTTCACAGAATTAATGTTAAGGGAGATTAAAATCGCTTTGAACTAATACACACGCATTAATCTCCCTCCTGAAGCCTAATAAAGAAATATCATTTGTACTACAATTTTGGATAAGCATATAGACGGGGAAGGCTTAGGAAAGATAGAGATATTCAGAGGCAGCTCATAAATGTGAGGAACATTAGCTCCATTTCAAATGAACTGTCAACTTTTTTCCCCCAACATTTGGCTTGTGGGAAGTCAGACTTTGGGATAACAAATGAGGTTTGCCTCTGAACATTAAGGTAATTGTGCAGGAATTTAAAGTGCTCCTTCATGTTATGCTATAAGTTCATTAAACACTAAAAAGAATGATCTGGAATAAGAGTTTTTGCTCTCCACCGGGTAGTAAAAAATGTGTAAGAAGTACACATACACCGGGGTTTCCTTTGTTGTATAAGACACGATTCTGTTAGATTCTGTGCTGAAACATCGTTTTTGAAAAAGCTGTTGGAAAGAGGGGTCCCTATGTTGGGGTAATAGATCACCCCAAACCTAGGGATTGGTATCTCTGAATTCTCACCCTCCAACCCTGGCATGTGATTTCTGCTGTTTTCCTTTTTTTTTTTTTCCCCTGGTAGATGCTTATAAATCAGGTTTATGAAGAGGAAACTCTCTGTAATTGTGTATTTTTAATGGATTTATGATAAAGCCATCAAAGTGGAGGGTCCATATGGTAGGAATGCAGTAAAGGTAACAGGACCAGTGTCACGTAAACATTAAATACAGTGCCTTCCACCTTCATAAATCCTGTGTGCTGTGATTAAATGCTCCTGGTTATAAATCATGTAGCCAAACTCTAGAAACAACTACATCTTAAATAAGACACCAGGAGAAGCCTTCAGTTGGATGCTGGCTTTCTTCCTAGGGAACTGTTGTATTATTTTTAGGAAATGATCCTCGAGTCCCTATTTTCCTCAACAATGATCTTCTCACTGTATTGAACTTCCTATAATAAGCTCCCATCTTGATTAAAAAGCAATGATGCAAGCCTTTACTCCTAGACAGTAATCTTTCATTTTTTTATGTAGTAAAGTGCCTTTTTTATTTGCATATTTATTTTAAAGCTCTAACTATCTATCTATCTATCTATCTATCTATCTATCATCTATGTATTATCTATCTACCATCTATTTATCTGTCTGTCTATCTTCAGGACTCTTAAGATTTTGCTCCCTGTAGAGTCATATGCCCAATGTTTCTGCAACAGCCCCAATTTTACACTGGTATTTACAATCAAATTATTTTATTACACATGGAAGCAATTAAACATTTGGCCCTCAGCTGTAAACAATTACTACATACAATGACATTCATGGAGTTTTCCTAAGTAGTCATGTATTTCTAATGCCCTCTGTTGAAATGAGTGAGATTGATGTATGTGTGTTTTGTGTATCCAGAAGCAATTATATTCCCAAAGATGATATCAAAAAAAAAAAAAAAAAAGGCATTTCACCTGGAAGATGCCCTAACAGAGTCCAATTCTAGGGGGCCACCTGCAATGATGCCTTTGATGTTGCTCATTTCTCTTCTCCCATCATTTTACTACTGTTCCCATTCCAATCCGGAGACCTGTAGGTATTCATAGCAATTATGTTTTTGGATCATTTGTTTTGTAGGGTCTTGGGGTGTCCAATTGTAATATCAGTGTTTCTAGTCACAGAGAGGTAGAAAGAAACAAGGAGGGACATAACCCAACAGATTTGAATCCCAGCTCTGCCAATTTCACGTGGCGACCTTGGGTAATTTAGTTTTATTCAGACTTAGTTTTCATAGTCAAAAAAATGTGTGTAGTTATATTGAAATCACAGGACTATTCTGAGTGTTAAATGATAGACAGGTTTAAAGAAACAGGCACATGCTACATGGTCGGTACACACTGATTTTTCCACTGTATCCCATCCTCCTTCTCTGGAAGGGCTCATGTTCCATCGCGAGCCCATCCATCACTCACCGTCTCATATCTAGAGTTCATTTTCTTTACACTCGACTCCCCTTTTCTACAAGTGACAACCCTGGGAGCAGGCCACAGCTGTTTTATTTATGTCCAGAAATAAGTCCAGCCGCCCCAGTTGCAAGGGTGCCTAACAGCTGTATCCAGCCTTTCCAGGAGGCCGGCACCGGAGCCGAGTGGTAATGTTTCAAGGGCAGAGCGCTAGATGTAAAGGCTGATAAAACAAGCCTAAATGAGCCCTAGCATTCTAGTGACAGATATGCCCCAGCCATCCCACATTACTCCGGCTTTCTCAGACTCCCAACAGGAGAAACGCAATTCATCTCTGCGCTCCTTCTTTCTGCTATCCTAAGTGGCCAAAAAGAAAAGAAAATAACCTCCCCCCCCTCAAAAAAAAAAAATAATTATCATTATCACTCAAATTGAGAAGAGTGTTTTCAGCACATGTAATATGTTTAGAACCATCTGATTTTTAGGGGCACCAGCGTTGGAGGTAGAAGCTAAAATTGATTTTGCAAGGCTTCAGGGTGATTTCCTTCCTTCCCTTTTGTTAGCATTTTGCTGGCCAAAAGCCAATAAGACGGTTGTTTCATTACCCACGACATCACTAGCGTGGAACCTCTGAGATAAGCTCTTATTGTATTTTAGCAGCCTTCACATTAGGGTCAAAAAGCAACAAAGACAATTAAGCTTCAACTAATAATAATAATAATAAACCTTCAAAAGAACAGCTTGGTGTGTTGAGAATAATTAATAACTTGCTTAGGAAAATGTTACTGAAATGTGGTTTTTGGACGAGGAACTAACACTCTTCAGAGGTTAGATAACCCTAATATTTAACAGGCTACCATTTGCTGGGCTGGCTGGCTGGCTGGTTCCCCCGTGGGCATTGCAAAAGTTTGTTCACATGTAATTACGCGACATTTAGACAATATCTTAATGATAGCGTGGAGTTCAGCTGAATCAGTGCAGCTGTTATTCGGAGCTGCATTCTGATTACCTGGCCACATGTGAAATGAAGGCTTCCCCAGCCTCTACTTTTCACGTGTGCTGTGTCTTCCTACAGAGTTCTTGGAAAGCCTACATTATTTATGGCTTTATTTACCACGGGAAGACCCGCCCCCTTTCATGTCCAACCACTGAGTAAGACTGCGTTATGATATGATACTTGGATTTTAACAAAGACTTATGCGTATACCTTAGAATCACTTGGCAGAGATATTAATATATTTGGACAGTCAGAATACATCATTTCCACACTCGTTTCTATGCCATGAGGTTGTATACTTTTTCTCTTTGCAGATAATTCTTTTTTTTTTTAATATATTTTATTGATTTTTTACAGAGAGGAAGGGAGAGGGATAGAAAGTCAGAAACATCGATGAGAGAGAGACATCGATCAGCCGCCTCCTGCACGCCCCCTTCTGGGAATGTGCCCACAACCAGGACACATGCCCTTGACTGGAATCGAACCCGGAACCCCTCAGTCCACAGGCCGACGCTCTATCCACTGAGCCAAACCGGCTTTGGCTGCATATAATTCTTTACTATAAGAATATAATTCCACCTGTGCTCTGGCTATCATTTGACTAAACCATGAATCACCCAGCGATCATTATTTCAGAAAATGGGCATCTAAGTTGCAAAACTAAACCAGTGTGGCTTGGTCCTTACATCACATCATAAAGACACTTAAAGTATAGCGATGGCAAAGTCAAGTGAGTGTCAAAAAAAGAAAAAAAAGAAAGTTTGCTCAAGGGTAGAACTCTAAAATTATATGGTATCCCTCTGAGCTATCTCCATGAGGTAAAAATATGAAGAGGAATTTCAGGCCATGGATATTGTTTATTTTAACCTGTCACCTCAGTAACTCTTTGGACCACTTCTTCCATCTGGTCCTTCCTACATGACACCACAACTATGGTTTCCGAAGCCAACAAAGGGTTACATTTTCATCAACTGAGACACGTCTATATAGTTTCAATTCAGGTATCAAGTGAAAAAAAATCTATCGTAAGTGACATTATTCCAATCACTGTCTATACATCAGAATGAAGAAATACATAGGCAATGGGCTTTTAGCATCTTGAGTGTTACATGTGAAACGGAATGCGTAAGGATCCTTGCACAAATATCATGACTTGCAAACATATCGGTAATTTTAGTAAATGCATGCAGCAGCTGTGGCGGAATGGAAGTTCCTGTTGAATGTATGTGAGTCTTCAACCAAGAACACGTGAAAAGTCTTCATTCTTGTCCATCTTTTGTTTACTAAGAACATGCTGAGTCCTGGCTCCCTGTCTTTCCCATGCCTACCAGTTCCTCTCTGGGCCAAGGAAATCTCCAAATGTAGTTCAGTCAGCTGGCAAATAATGTTTCAAATCCCCTCCCCCCGGCCCCAACAACTGACACACAAAAAAGGTCCCTTGGAAAAAGGTGACTCGAGAGTACCACTGAGATCCTGCTAAATGCTCATGGAAGATGCTCACAGGTCTTTGTCCGCTATCTTCAGCGTGCCCTTCCCGAGCCTACGGTCCTTTCAAAAGGCCATCAATAGGGGATGAATACCTCTCACCGCTTGAAAGTAACGGGGAGAGGAAGCCAGCAGAGTAATCTGCTTTGCTGGACGGATTCACCAAGAGACACAATATCCACTCTCCTCTCCTCCTGCTCCCGCCCCCTCCCAGCCCACACCCACCCCTGCCAGAATGAAGAAGAAGAGCTAGAGGAGGAAAGAAAGAAAGTGGGTGGGTGGGGGGTCTGGGGGGTAAGAGGAAGGGGAGGTGGAGAGAAATGCAGACACCCCGGGCATCCTGGCACTGAGGAGAAAATCCCCATCCCCTCCGAGGGGGAGACACGCCAGCCATGGAAACGGCCTTCTGACTTTTACTTTGAAACCAGAGGGATGACAATGGAATCTGTGGGAGGTCTGTGCGAATCCAGCCCCAGATGTGCGCAGCGCTGGAGTTAGTAGTCGGGGCTCTGCAATCCGAGAGGGTTCAGGGAGACACGGTGCAGCAGGACCCCGCAAAGCAGCCGCGCGCATATGCTATGGACAACGCAGACGCAGACGCGAGCATCATGTTACCCCCAGAGCGGGCGGGCGGGCCCGGGACTAATAGCGGGGCAGGCAGCGCCGCCGGAAAAGCCCACGGCAGGGACTGCAATCACTCAGGGCAACAGGGATGGGCGACACCCCCCACATCCCCCAGCCACCCCCCCTCAAAAAAAAAATCAAAACCAGAAAAACACGATCACTCCTAACGAGCGAGGTGGTGGGGTACCACCGGGATGGATGGGAGGGGAGGGGAGCCAGTGGCATGCGCTTTTCTTTCTGAAATAAAGTTTCCATAAAACCCCCGCGTCACTGACAGCGGCTAATTCTTTTCAGCTTGAGCACACTGTCCCCAAGCCCCTCCGCAGGTTGCCAGCGCGAAGACACAGAGTGTTTTTTCCTGGAGCCCTTTCCAGGAGGGAGGGGAAGGGGACCTG
>PVJN01041775.1:0-18588 GCA_004026805.1 Lasiurus borealis | reverse complement strand
GCTGGACTCAAACCTTCATTCCTTTACCTCAATCCACTATACTGTACCACATTGCTTCATTAAATATGAGTGGTCTCTCATAAACTACATAGCTATGTCTAGAATACCAAGTAGCTTTATGCTCGAGTATGGTTTTTGGTTCTATTTCTTTGCTGAATATATTTCATGACTTTCTAAATGTCTAGAACAGTGTCATGAATCCCTATTCAGCTGAATAGCATTACCTCAACAATCTGAATCACATTTCCAACAACCCTAATATGTTTTAAAGCTGAAATTTGACTCAGGATTTTGATTAAATTTTCTAAGTACTCTAAAAATATTTTTAATTTATGAAACTGTAACCTCAAAGGCAGAATAAAAGTAAAAGGTGACTTTAATAATGATAAAAAACAAAACAAAGCAGAGAAAAAGTAATTTGAAATGGGGTCTGTAAATCACCAATATATAAATGTTAGGTCTGAATTAAGCTAATTATGTGGTACTTTCCATAAATGTATTTTGTTCTTCCTAGGAAATCACATTTCCATGAAAAATTGGGTGCTTAATTCAATAGTTTGGTAGCATCCTAGCCCGGCTATCCCAGATATTTCTTCTCTGAAACTCCTTTGAAAACTAGCGCTAGTTCCTCCTTTTTTAGAGCCACCTGAATACAGACACATACCTTGATCACCTCTGTCATATGGTTTAAGTAGAGCCCCTTTTAATGATTTCAACAGAATTCAACCTTTGGTGTTGCCAGAAGACAGAATTCCTTAGTTAGCATGGCATAGGACCTGATCTATCATGTTTCTCTAATTTTATCTGTCACTGTTACTCTTTGAATATTCCGCTTTGCAACTAAATAAAAGTTCTCCTCATTCCCTAAACAAGCATGCATGTTTGTGGTCTACATATTAGCTTCTTGACAGAGCTTATCAAATTTTGTCTCCTATTACAATTTACAGTGTCTTGTTTCTTGTAGCCTGTAAGCTGTTTGAGGACAGAACCCATTTATTCATCTTGTGTCCCATCATTGAGTCTAACTCAGTGCCCCAAATTAAACATATGTGGTAATCACAGATAACCAGTTAACATTCATTGAATTGAGAAAAAGATTCTAAGTCAAGCAAGGGTGCAAGTGTCAAAAAATGACCTTCTCCATCCTTGTTCAGTATAAATGAGCAAACAGTAAGCTTTCAAGTTAAGACTTTTTCCATCACTGAAAAAAGAACTTCCATTAAATACTTGCTAATCTTCACTTCTATAAGAGCATGAATCTTATGTATAGCAAATATCTTAAAAAGATAGCAAAGTAAATGAAGGAGTGGAAGAAAAGGTGAAAGAAGATGTCACACTTGCATAAACAGGTGTGTGTACACAGTAAGGTGTATTACATTGTATATGCAACACAGAAGAGATCTCACACTTCCTCAGTGTCTGTTCCCTCTTGTCTTAAGGACAGAGATAAAAACTTATGAATCTCCTTTCCAGACCAGAAGGGTAGGAACCAATTAGAACAAGTCAAAGAGACAAAGTTAAACATAGGTGGTAATCAAAGCTGGCAGAGAAGAAATGACATATCACTCTCTTCAGAAAATAAGGGCTTTTATCTTCTAGCTACCAGTACAATACTTAATAACAGCACATGATAGCTTTATTGAATTACAGCATAAGGCATTAATTGGTATTCTAAACAATAAATATAAAAAGCCCTTTTGATTTGTTTTATATAGTTACAAAAATGTTACTTTCTCTATAAAAATTGCTTAAATTACTTTTAATGTTCTTTACTTAAGAACTATATTTATATATCAGAATATATATTACATATATTAAATGTATGTAGTGAATATATATTGATATCCTATCTAATAGAAGAGTAATATGCAAATAATCCATCACTCCATTATACCCACAAGCCACGCCCACAAGCCAATCAGGGGTGTGTATGCAAATTAACCCAACCAAGCTGGTTACAGCCACAGAGTGAGCAGGAGGCTTGGGTTTCCCTGGCAATGAGGAAGCCAAGCTTTCTGGCCGGCTTGGGCCTCCAATCAAGGATACAAAGTTTCAATTATAGAAGATAAATAAATCCCAGATACTAGAGCCTCCGCTTGGGTCGCTGGGGTGTGTGGCCATTCTGCAAACTACCACAGGGCCCTTGCCCAGGCATGCCCCACGCCCCAAGGAACCCCGACCCTTATCTAGAATACCCTTCAGGGCAAACCAACTGGCCCCATCCGTGCACCAGGCCTCTATACTATCTAATAAAAGAGTAACATGCAAATTGACCATCCAACATACAAGATGGCTGCCCCCATGTGAACACCACAAGATGGCCAGCAGGGAAGGTAAGTTGGGGGCGACCAAGCCTGCAGGGAAGGGAAGTTGGGGGACCCAGGTCTGCAGGGGAGACCAAATTGGGGGGAACCAGGCCTGCAAGGGAGGGCAGTTAGGGGTAATCGGGCTGGCAGGGGAGCAGTTAAGCATCAATCAGGCTGGCATGGGAGTGGTTAGGGGGTGATCAAAAGCGGTTAGGAACAATCAGGAAAGCAGGCAGGCGAGCAGTTGTGAGCCAGCAGTCCTGGATTGTGAGAGGGGTATCCGACTGCCCATTTAGGCCTAATCCTACAGGGATCAGGCAATTGGACATTCCTCGAGGGGTGCCAGATTGGAGAGGGTGCAGGATGGGCTGAGGGACACCCACATCCGTGCACAAATTTCATGCATTGGGCCTTTAGTATAACTATAATCATAAACATTATACATTAAAACCTCACATTTTATATTTTTTAAGTCTAATAATTATTACAGTTTATTTATATTTATATGTTAAAACTATAACTTTTTCTCAGAAAATTAAATTTTGTGGATTAAGACAAGTCAGTTTTAAGCTGGCATTTGTTCTTCGCCTGCCCTGGACTTTCCCTGCATTGTCTCAATAATACTCACAGTACCACAATATGAGATGGGTACTATCATCTCCATTTTATAGATGAGGAAGACCTCTCAGTGATGGTCCATAATTTGACAGCACAGAAAGGAGAGTAAGTGATGGGCCAGGGGTTATATTTTCTGGAGCCCAAAGCCTATGCTCTTGACCCATTGTGTGTTTGGTGGGAGGCTGGGGAGTGGGATATGGATGGTGCACACAGCACCCTGACCATGTACTTGCTGACTCCCTCATGAGAACTCCAATCAATTCTGCTCAGAGTTCCTTTGTCTCTTCTCCCAGTACTCATGGGATTATCTCTTATACATGGTCTATTCGATTATCTTGCTAGGATTATTATAGAAAAAAGGATGTTTAAACTCAGGAAAATAGAAAGCAAAAGCAAGTACTAAGTCAGTGGCTGGTATTGAAGCATCCATCTTATTGAAAAACTGCTATTTGAAATTTTAACCTTACTATTGACTTCTGTAAATGTTTGCTTGCTTAAATAATAAGGAAAATGAGACTATTCTCACTTCAGAGAGGCCATTAAACCTTTCCTGGACAATATTATCAGTGCTGGCACCAGGCCAGGTCTTTGGTTGAGGTCTCAAGGCCTCAGCACATAGGGGCCCTTTAAGAACTTGCAAAGGGGCGGTTCAGTTGATGGTTCTGCGTGCCCAGTACAGGCCTCTAGTAATGGAGGGCGGGGTAGAAATGTCGTCCGTCCCATGATTGGGCCCTAAGTTCCAAGACCCAGCTCACCCTTAAATCAGCC
Source organism: Lasiurus borealis (assembly GCA_004026805.1). Taxonomy (NCBI): domain Eukaryota; kingdom Metazoa; phylum Chordata; class Mammalia; order Chiroptera; family Vespertilionidae; genus Lasiurus; species Lasiurus borealis. Next base: position 14,896 of record PVJN01041775.1, on the reverse strand, counting down.
AATGAGGATGCAAGGGGAACTAACCTAAGGCCAAAAGCATGCTGACCACATCTTGTCTTTGTGTAACCAGACCCTAGCCGCACCCTGCATTTGCATCACTAGGCCCCAGTCCTCACCCAACCAATCAGAATCGGCCAACTCAGTGGTCCAAGTATACCCCCACCTCCCAACCCCCAGCCCTATAAAATTGCTGTATTCCTGGAACTTGCTCTCCTTTTGCATCCTGCGGCTGTGTTGGTAGAGGTGGAGAGCCAAGCTCAAGCTTGAATAAAGGCTCTTTGCTTTTGCATTGGACTCAGCTCCCTGGTGGACTGGGGATCTGGAAATCTGGGCATAACAGTATGTAGGAATGGAGTATTTTCTTTGCCACTAAGTCCTAATCTGTTGAATACATTTCACTTCTGAAGGAATTGAAGAGATTGATCAAGCATCTTTGTGATAAAGTGCCCCCTAGTAGAGGGGATGCATTCCTCTAAGCCTTTCAGGACTCCCCTATGATACAACAGATTCAGCCATACAATCAGAAGGCAAGGGAAAAAGATAGCATTTCTATCTTTGAATACCAGTTTTAATTTTATCAACAGTGATGGTATTCACCTTCTTTTAAAATACTCTCAGCCATTAGTTGCCAGCAAAACCCACCCCACGATTATTGTGCACCCTCAACTATTCAGCTATACCCAATGACAGGCTTTGCTTGAAACAGTCAGCTTGCTGTTTCAGATCTGCTTAAGAGTACCCTCCAGCATTGAGCAGGATTAGTACATATCAAGGATGCTAGGCCACCTGGCCCCTGTGTGTGATAAAAATGCCGAGACTTGGTCCCTCATTTTAAAGCAACTTGTCATTTGAGATAGGCAGACAGTATTTTATTTATGAAATCTAAGATAGTAATGGGGAAAGTTCATGGTTAGAAAAGTATTATAAATTTAAGCATGTTTCACAAACAAAATAAAACTTGGAATATCTGTTTGAATTCTAATGTAGTAAAAACCCCATTACAAGATAATACAGTCCACAGAAACAATACATGGTTTCACTCCTGTTTTCATCAGGGTGTATGTTTTAGAAGTCCAGGAAAAACACACTCATGAAAATGGTCTCTCTGGCTGTAATAAAAAAGGTCTTTCACTATGTAGCACTGGCTTTTGCTTTTGGTCACAGCCTCCAATGCAAATCTAATAAAATCTATGGATCCTCTCCCCATAAAATATTGACACTCACATTTATACTAATAAAAGCTTAGGTGGCCCTCTTGCGATGCCTCACATCATCACAAGATGGCCACCACAAGATGGCTGCCACCATGTCATCACAAGATGGCCAGCACAAGATGGCTGGCAGGGGAGGGCAGTTGTAGACAATCAGGCCTGCAGAGATGGGCAGTTGGGGGAAATTGGGCCGGCAGGGGAGGGCAGTTGGGGGGTGAGATCAGATCAGCAGAAGAGAGCAGCTGGGGGCAACCAGGCTGGCAGGGGAGGGTAGTTGGGGGCCATCAGACTGGTAGGGGAGGACAGTTGGGGACAACTGAGACAGTAGGGAGTAGTTAGGTGTCAATCAGGCCAGCAGGGGAGTGGTAAGGGGGCGATCAGGATAGCAGGCAGAAGTGGTTAGGGGCAATCAGGCAGACAGGCAGGTGAGTGATTAGGAACCAGCAGTCCCGGATTGTGAGAGGGATGTCCCAGATTGGAGAGGGTTCAGGTTGGGCTGAGGGACACTCTCCTCCCCAGTGCATGAATTTGGTGCACCAGTCTCTAATCCTATATAATAAAAGAGTAAAATGCAAATTAACCATCACTCCATCACAAATATGTCAGCGCCCTTAGCCACAAGGTGGCAGTGTTCAGTTCTCTCAGCCCTGCTGGAGTCCCCCAGTCCTGAGGGGCGGCGGGGGGGGGGGGGGTGGCTGCTGAAGAGCAGGCAGAGTGAGCAGCCTGGCAGAATGCTTGCTTCGTCACCACGGCAACAAGGCAAGCCTTCCATGCCCAGCTGTGGATGGGCATCTGGCCAGGTGCATCGTCACCCTGGCAACGTGGCAAGCATTCCATGCCCTGCCACAGATGGGCCACTGGGCCACAGAGAGCCTCTGGGCAGTGGGCGTGGAGAAGCCAAGCCCCACAGAGACCTACTGGTGCATGGATTCGTGTACAGGGCTATTTGTATATCTATAAGCCTATGGGTACTATTCCTGGGAGTTTACAGACTGTCTAAATCTTTCACAGACGCCAAAGTAAGCCCCTTTCTCTGTAGGAACTCAATTTTTTTTTTGGGGGGGGGCATTAATAGGTAACAATACTGTTTAACAAATGATCTTGGCAGAAACAACCCAGCTATGCCAAGCATTATGGCTAATCTTATTCAGAAATTAGAGCTCCTTAACACCTCAGAAGGAATCAGGCTTTGAATTTACACTATCTGTTCCTGGACCCATGATGATGGATGTTTCACATTACAGTCAATCAACTGAGTCCTCTGTCATGTCTTGCTCATGGAGCCTCTCTATTTTACTTCTGACTGGTCTAGTCATCCATCTGTTTCAATTACAAACAGCTCCAGTGTTTGCTGGAAATGTAGCTTTTAAAACTGAGTAGAAGGAAGGGAGGGGAAATCTAGTTATTTCAAAAGCAATAATAAAAACTAAAGAGCATGATCATAGCAATGATAATGCAAGGCAGAATAAATGTAATACCTATGTGTGCTCATTATATTCTGAGGCCCTCTCACATATATGATTTCACTTAATCCATAATCCTGCTGGGTAGCTAGAAGCTCTAAATATTATGGAACTCATGGTTAATAAATTACACTAATATTTAAATACTAGAGGTCCAGTGCATGAAATTCGTGTACAAGGAAGGGGTCCTCTCAGCCCAGCCTGCACCCTCTCTAATCTGGGACCCCTCAGGGGATGTCCAACTGCCAATTTAGGTCAGATCCCAGGGAATGGACCTAAACTGGAAGTTGGATATTCCTCTCACAATCCAGGACTGCTGGTTCCTAACTGCTCACCTGCCTGCCTGTCTGATAGCCCCTAACTGTCTCCTCTCCCAGCCTGGTCACCCCAATTGCCTCCGTCCCCGCCCACTTACTGGCCTGGTCACCCCCAACTGCTCCTCCTGCTGGCCTGGTTGCCCCACGCAGCCTGTTGTCCAGTTGTTTGATCATTCCTCACTAATCCCCCTGCTGGCCTGGTTGCACCACACAGCCTGCTGTTCAGTCGTTTGGTCGTCCCTCACTAACCCTCCTGCCAGCCTTGTCACCTCACACAGCCTGTGTTCGGTCATTTATCCAGTTGTTTCAGTTGTGACAGCCCCTGGCTTTTTACATATATATTAGAATATTTGTGTCTGACTCTAAGTCCAGTATTTTCTTATCATATAATGCTTTTTAATATACTTTTGTAAAAAAAAAAATCTAAAATCAAACTCCATGTTTCCAGTATCTTGCAATTATCTAGGTCTGAGAGATCTCAAAGATTTCTCAGATAAAAAGAAACACATGAAAGAAAAAGGTGACCTATATCTCCCGAATACTCAGGTGAATTCCAACTCTAAGGTACATGGTTTTGGCTCAGTGACAAAGCAATTGAAACCTCCATCCAAGTGCATTTAGACTTAAACATCAGTACCCCTTTTCCCACGAGAAATAGTTTCAAGATCTACCTCTAGTAGTTGCCTGAAACCAAAGATAGTACTGAATCCTACATATGCTGTTTTTTCCTGTATATACATACCTATGATACAGTTCATTTTATAAATTAAGCAAAGCAAGAGATTAACAACTATAATATTAAAATGGAACAATTATAAAATATACTGTAATAAAAATTACACAAATGTGGTCTCTGTCTCTCTAATAACCAATCTGATAACTCAGATAGCTAAAAATTGACTAGTGGGCAGGTAGGGGGTAGTAGATACAGTGTGGATATGCTGGACAAAGGGAGGGAGGGAGCCAGATGGTGCAAGATTTCATCATACTACTCAGAATGGTACAAAATTTAAAACTTATGAATTGTTTATTTCTGGAAGTTTCCCTTTAATATTTTTGGACTACAGTTGACTGGAGGTAACTTGAAACTATGGAAAGTGAAACTGAAGTCAAGGGGGACCACTGTCTTTTCTCTAAAGATATGGGTAACTACACTGCAGAGACAATCAGTAGTATTAAGCAGTAATACTATTACCATTCATTCTCAGACACCAAATTAGTCTTCACCTGTATTTCCTTCTAGAATCTAGATAATAAGTAAAAGCCTTTATGAACTGTCATGGCAGGAATATCAGCTTGTTTGGGGCTATAAAGGGATCGTGAGTCATTGTTTTGCTACATTTCGTAAGAGTTGCGGACATACCAGGCAACACAGTAGCTTTCTGACAATCTATACTGAGGCCCTTCCCCCACATCCTATTAAAACATAGTCTGGTATCATGATCATGGCACTAGTCCTTAAATTCTTAAAAGTATCTTCTTAAAAGTCTTCAGGTTGAAACTCTACATTACAGTTCTTTAGAGGTGTTACATCTCATCAGCCTCCTTTGACAGTTTCCATTTCTCTATCTCCTTTCATTTCTCTACCTTTTAGGCAATGTAACTGAGATGAGGTAAACAGCCAGCCTGGGGCCTTCATGTCCAGAGAACTCCGCCATGGAGCTCAACCTGGAGAACTACCATCGTAGAGCAATTGTATAGTCAGATAAGAGAGCTTTTAATGTCTGCCCAGATGATGTCTCCCAAAGTCATGCTCTGACTTTGGTTTCTCCCGTGGTAACTGCCTCCTGTAAACTTCTGGCAAATACTGAACATTATTCTAGATGTTGGACTACTGAGATAAATAAGGTAGAGCTTCTGTCTTTGAGGAGCACTTTGGAGCTGGGAAGAGAGATTTATAAATGTACATTTAAAATATAGCATGCTATTAGTATATACTTGTATGCAGTAGTTAGAGTCTATGAGCAGAGAGGGGAAAGGCACCATCCCAACATAGGGACTCAGGGAAGAGTCCCATCTGACATGCATAATATGAGTCCCAAGGGATGAGTAAGAGTTAGTCTTAAGAAATGTCACTGAACAGAAATGTGGTCTGAACATTCTAGAAAGAGAAAACCACACAAACATAGGTACAGAAGGATAAAATAGATGACATGCATGGACAACTATTTGTAACTAAAACGAAGAAGGAGGCAGTGACAGGAGATGGACTGAAAAGGTTGGTAAGGATGAGGTCATGAGGGCCTTTTATGCCTTCCAAGTGACTAAAACTTCCTTCCTTAGATTATCAGGAAGCAAGTGTAGGCTTTTAGCAAAGCATTTATATGCATGCTTAGATGTGTATGCAGCAGGGAAGATGGATTGAGAAGTGAGCAGAGACCAGTTTAGAGACCACGAAAAAATCTTATCCAGAGATATGATGGAGGCCTGAAACTGGGCAGTGTTACAGGTATAAAAACAAAAAGAATGGAAAAAGGGGATATTTAGGAGATAACACAGGAAAAATTACTGACTGACCGGATATTGGATTGAGAGGTGGGAAGACACAAAATGACTCACAGAGGCTAAAGGTTGACTCAAATATCTCAGACTATTCATCCAGCTAATTATGGCTGATTAAACACAATCATTCAAACCTAGTTACATAGAAATAATCATTTATGAATTAGATAGCACAATCACATATTTTGATCCTCCCAACTGTCCTATTAGGGGGAGGAGGAGTTAGAAACATTATTTTGTCACAGAGGAGGAAATGGGCTCAGGGAAAATTAAATGTACTTGGTCAAGGTCATATAACCAAGCAGTGGTAGAGTGAAGATTCTGATTCCGGTTTACACCAGAAACAGAAAATTGTCTTTCTTTTTCAGTTGTATTATATAAAATTGTTCACATTTGACCATTTTGGCTATTCTGTTAATTTCATATAGTTCGAACTAACTCTATGCTACATTCTTCAGTGGGTGAATTTCATTGCCTAAGACCTCAATGACAGAAACAGAGGCCTTTTCTTTATTCATCATGTCAGAATCTTTCTGTTTCTGTATTCTAATAGTTTTCTTGGATAGACTATTATGCTACATTGTAAGATGAAATTCAGAATACTGGGAATAAAGCCAAGGAGTAAGTGTTAGAGTCTCAGTAACTTCTTTGATCTATAGAAAAAGCAGCTTCTTTCCCAGCACTTGCCCTTCTTATACATCTCACCTTGTTTAGCTCACCTTTGAGATACTTTTCTAGCAACAGATTCTATTATCTCACTAGGTTCTCATTAAGGTTAGGGAAGATACTTAATACATGTGAAGGGGATTTAGAAAGTGTTGCCCAACTCATAGTACTATATTACTCTCTAGAGCAGTGGTTCTCAACCTTTTTTAATGCTGTGACCTTTTAATACTGTTCCTCATGTTGTGGTGACCCCCAATCTTAAAATTATTTTCGTTGCTACTTCATAACTGTAATTTTCCTACTGTTATGAATCCTAATGTAAATATCTGTGTTTTCCGATGGTCTTAGGTGACCTTGCTAGCAGTTTTCAACCTGTGGGTCGCGACCCACAGGTTGAGAACTGCTGCTATAGAGCCTAAGACCATTGGAAAACAGATATTTACATTAGGATTTATTAACAGTAGCAAAATTACAGTTATGAAGTAGCAACGAAAATAATTTTAAGACTGGGGGTCACCACAACATGAGGAACTGTATTAAAAGGTCACAGCATTAAAAAAGGTTGAGAACCACTGCTCTAGACAGTCATGGAGTAAAAGACAGGAGGACAAGAAACATGAGTCAATATCCTTTAGACTCCTTTCTGATTCTGAGTGTACATTCTCCACATCAGCATTCCAATGTTCATCTGAGGTTAAAGCAGTGAGGTGTGGATTATATATAACTGTAAAAATTTTTAAAATAGTCCTTAGCCATTTCTTTTATTAAGATACTAGAGGCCTGGTGCATGAATCCCTGCACCTGTGGGGTCCCTCAGCCTAGCCTGCGCCCTCTTGCAATCCAGAACTCCCTGGGGAATGTCAGATAGCTGGTTTCAGCCCAATCTCCACAGGCCCAATCCAGATAGAAGGGAGCCTGATCCCAGCAGGCCTGATCCAAACAGGAGAGAGCCCAATCCTGTGCATTGAGCACCTGTCCCCTCGTGGTCAGTTCGCATCATAGAGACCAGTTGGCTGGCCATTCAGTTGCTTAGGCATATAGGTAGGAAGGTAGGTAGGTAGGTAGGTAGGTAGGTAGGTAGGTAGGTAGTAGATAGATAGATAGATAGATAGATAGATAGATAGGGGAGAGTTGAAAAGTAATTACTTAAGATATAGGTTGAGCAGAGGTAATATTCTTAACCAACCTGAGTATTGCTCTCTTTTTCTATTGAATTTTTCCTTCCTATCTAGACCCTATCTTAAATAGTTCGCCTAAAAAGATTAGATTTTCCTACCTTGAAAATTTACATTGAATTTTAAATAGCGGGTTCTCCCAGTGTGTTCACAGCTCAAGGACAGTGTGGTCTGTGACTAGTTCTTCTTTTTTATGCACACCTGTACACTTCAGATGCTCTAATAGAATCCACAAAAGTGACTATTCTAATTCCAGCCCTGTTGTTTGTTTTTAAAATCCTCTTCTTATGTCTTAAACCACTGCAAAAGCATTAGTTGCTCATTTTAAAAATGGAAACTTAACTCTTGTGGGCCACTAAACAGAGTCTCTGAATTTACTCACACAGAAAGTATAGGATTTAATACATAAATCCTACAAAGGATGTGATTTCTTTATGGAAATCCTATTATATTTCTACTAGAGGCCTGTTGCAGGAAGATTCCTGCAAGATAGGCCTTCCTGTGGCCTTCTCTGCTGCCCTGCTTGCTTCCCTCCCTGCCTGCCATTTCCTCATTTGCTTCTCCACAGCTTCACTCCCTTCTGCAGTGCTTGGCTTCCTTCTATGCTACCTTCAGTCTTGGCTCTGCACCTGGATATGCAAATTAACCACCATCTTGGTTGAGTTAATTTGCATGCTCGCGCCTGATTGGCTGGCAGGCATGGCCTGTGGGTGTATGGCCAATTTGCTTGTTTCTCTTGTTTAGATAGGATATTAGTAAATAAAAATCTTTACTTGTGAAGCACTATGAAAAACCTGAAGGTGCTGTCATAAATAAGCCTGGAAAACCTTTAATAACTTCTCAAAGACTGAACACTACTTCCACCTTATTTTCTGAGACAAACCATTGTCAAATAGCATTTTAACATTTATCATTTAGTTTAGGACTGATTCATTTAAGGTTCACTTACAATTAAAATACAAAGTGAAAATATAAGGTGTCCTCATATCTTTCTTCTAACATACACTTATTAAAAGGAAACAACACAAGCACACACGTAAACAAATGAAATTGTTTCCCACAGGAAATGACTGTAGCTTATCATGTTATTTTATTTCAGAAGCCAGTTTTAATTGAGGGTATAATTTTGTAATTCTCCTAAAAATTTATTGGTAAGTTCTAGGAAAGTTCTGGTGTTATCACAAGCAAAATATTCAAATTTATTATAAGAAAAGAACTTTTTAGGCAGGGGAAGGTGGAGGTGGGCAAAGGAGAGGGGCGACTCCTGCAATAATGTCAACATTAATTTTTTTTTTTAAAAAAAGAACCTCTTTTTATACATTCATGCTACTTTCTGTTCTATATTTTGGCTCTCTGGGCTTATTAGTTATGCTCAGTCTTAACATTTGACTTTGCAGTTGACTGCAATTTCAAAATTCAGAAATAATGGTGGCAAATATTGTGCTGCTGGGTAAGTAAGGAAATCAGGAGAATAAGTTTAAAGGGGAGTTGAACTGTTGACATATTAATTTTCAGATGCTAGAGGGATATGCATATGAAAATATCCAGTTGACATTTGGGTATAACGCTCTGAAACCCAGAGATAAGAGTGCCAGGATATAAGTAGTGCTTAGGCCATCATGGTAGAGGAGAACCAATCCTGAAATGAGCACCTCTTTGTCTATCTCAACCGTATGAGATAGGTCATATTACTCTTACTTAAAATAAAAATACTGAGGCCCAAAAAGGTTAAACAATTTGCCCAAGTTTTCCCAGTTTGTGGCAGAGGAGCCACAGAAAGTCATACCAATCTCCAATCTAAGTCTAATTGCCAATCTTCAATTCTTTTCACTATGCTATGATGCTTCTTGAAAAAAAAAGTCAGGGAAAGATCTGAACCCTTGGGGTTCTTTATATTTGAAAGGTGGACATAGAAAGAAAAGCTATTTGCTGTGTCACGTTAAAAGACTGTCCATGTTTCTGAAGACTCATAAAGGAGAATGCTGCAAAGAGAATGTTGCAAATGTGGTACCAGCCATCTGGATTTTGTAATATAACAGGCATTTCCCTCTATACAAGATTAAATAATTGCAGATAGTCCCCACCACTCTATGAAATATAGTTAGATATTATTTGCTTTTTATAGACAAGAAAACCAAACCTTAGAGGAGTTACAAAGCTCCACTGGAAATAAAAAAGGGCAAAGATAGTTGGTGTTCTAGCTAATGACTGTGAGACTAAGAATATGCACTTTCCATACCTGTGGCCTTCCAGGTGGGGTATTAGTGAAGAAACTGGTAATCAAATCTAATTGAGACAAAAGCCTTGAGCAAGTTCAAACTGGTGAAGTTGGTCATAATACTATTTAAAAAACTGTAGTACTTTTAATATTTAAATTTTTCTCACAGATTTACTCTAAAATGTAATTTGCAGTAAGGCCTGAGTATAAATCCAGCCCAGGTATTTATGTTCTTTTCAGTGACAAGTGGTGTTCATAGGTATTCCCATGAGGGGGCAGCAAGACCTTGGGGTAGGTCTTCCTAATTTGGATTTCTTACCTATTCCAAGCTATTCTCTACACCACTGGCAGAGTGATTTATTCAAATTTGCAAATTGATCATGTCATGTTCTTGACCAAAATCCATATCTTTGGTGTACAAGATCAGTAGTTGGCAAACTTATTAGTCAACAGAATGGTAAACCACGACTCACAAGCCAAAAGTGGCTTGCAAGCCGCAGTTTGCCGACCACTGTACAAGATAATTCATCATGACAATCTCATCTACTCACAGGCTTTATCTCCTGCTGCCTTTCCTGTGCCATTCCATGGCCCAAAAATACTCAACTACTAGCATCCTTCCCAATAGCCCAACATTTCAGCCTCTGGTTTCTGAGCATACTCTTCTTTCTCTTTGAATTCTTCCCTTTCTCAACATGTTCACCCAGAAAAACTCCTACTTGAGCTTCAGGATAAAAACATAATCACAGTCTCCTTTGTAAGGGTTGCGTCATCTACAAAGAACTGGTTCCTCTTTCAACCATTAGAACTGATAAGTGACTTATAATTGTTATTGCCTTATAATTAATGTCTCCTTATTGCAACTACCTCACGAGTATAACTTTTCACTTTTATGACTTCCATTTAGGAGAGCACCTCTCTAGTATTTAGCAGAATGATTAGCAAATAATATATGTTTGATAAATATCTGAACAAATGAAGCTATTAAAAACCAATAAAGATTAAATATTTGAAACTAGTTTTTGTCTAGACGTGAGTTATAATCACACAACTTTGTAATGAATTTTTTATAAACAATTAAATTTCTCAGGGAAAAACCAAGATGGTGGCATAGGTAAATACCTAAACTGCTGCCTCACACAACAATTTCAAAACTACAACTAAAAGACAAAACGGACACCATCCAGAACCACAGGAAAGCTGGCTGAGTGGAAATTCTACAACTAGAAGGAAAGAAAAAAAGCACAGAAACTCAGGAGCTGCAGGAGGCAGAGGTACTGAGACCCTCATGTGGAGAGGACTGGCAACTGAGTGCATGGCTGGCTTTCTCATGAAGGAGGGAGACAAAAGTTCAGACTGTACTGAACTCCAGTTCCAAGAGAGACTCTGGGGAACCAGACTCATATGGGGTAAAACTGGACTGTCTGACAGCAGGTGGAACTCGAGTGCGGCTTTCTCTCAGAGTTATTTACAGTGATTACCATGGGACACTGAGACACAGGGGCCTATTAAAGCAGGGCTGATGGGAAACCAATGATGTCTGCTCTGCCGTGAGACTTTGCCCCATCCAAGCTAGGCTTAAAGGCTTTTTGCAAATCTTTTCTCATAAGAGTGTCTCCAGCACAGAAGTCCTCCCAGTGTAGATACAGCTGATCCTCACAGCCAATTGGCCTGGAGGTCAATTCCTCCCAGTGATACCAACAAAAATCAAGGCTTAACTACCATAAGGCTGTGCACACAGTCCACAAAGGAGTGCTCCAAGAGTATCTACTTCAGGTAACTGGGGAGGCTGAGCCACTGGGCCCTATAGCACACCTAGCACACAAAGCCACTCTATCAACTCAGGGAAGCAGCCAAAATGCAGAGACAAAGAAAGAGATCACAAATAAAAGATATGGAGGAAAGCAAACAACTGGATATAGAGTTCAAAACCACAGTTATAAGGTTTTTCAAGAATTTTCTAGAAAAGGCCAATAAATGTAATGAGACCCTGAAGGATGTGAAAAAGGACTAATTAGAAATTAAGCATAAACTGACTGAAATAAAAAATATTATACAGAGATCTAGCAGCAGACCAGAGGATCACAAGAATCAGGTTAAAGATTTGAAATACAAAGAAGCAAAAAAGACTCAACCAGACAAGCAAGAAGAAAAAAGAATCAAAAAATTTGAAGATAGTGTAAGGAGCCTCTGGGACAACTTCAAGCGTACCAACATCAGAATTATGGGGTGCCAGAAGAAGAGAGAGAGCAAGATACTGAAAACCTATTTGAAGAAATAATGACAAAAAATCTTCCCCACCTGGTGAAAGAAATAGTATTAGAAGTCCAGAAAGCGTAGAGAACCCAAACAAAAGGAATCCAAAGAGGACCACACCAAGACAAATTATAATTAAAATGCCAAGAGCAAAAGACAAAGAGAGAATCTTAAAAGCAGCAAGAGAAAAACAGTTAGTTACTACCTACAAGAGAGCACTCATTTGACTGTCAGCTGATTTCTCAAGAGAAACTTTGCAGGCCAGATGGGAGTGTCAAGAAATATTCAAAGTGATGAACAGCAAGAACCTACAACCAAGATTACTCTACCCAGCAAAGCTTTCATTCAGAATTGAAGGTCAGATAAAGAGCTTCACAGATAAGAAAAAGCTAAAGGAGTTCATCACCCCAAACCAATATTATATAAAGTGCTGGTATTCTTTAAGAAGAGGAAGAAGAAGGAAAAAGGTAAAGATAAAAATTATGAATACATATTTATCAACAAGTGAATCTAAAAATCAAGTAAATAAAAAAATCTAATGAACAGAATAAACTGGTGAATATAATAGAATCAGGGCACATAAAGGGAGTGAACTAACAATTCTTGTTGGGGAAAGGGTATGGGGGTTGCAGGAAGAGACTGGACAAAAATCGTACACCTATGGATGAGGACAGTTGGAGGGATAAGGACAGAGGGTGGGAACCAGGTGAAGAGGAGTTATGGGGGAAAAAAGAGGAACAACTGTAATAATCTGAAAATAAAGATTTATTTTAAAAAATTAAATTTCTCTATATTGAAATGAACCCAAAGACACAAAGACTGACTGTCTGGCATCTATTCATTGGGCTGCATGCTAAATGGCACTGATCAAAGGCAAAGCAAAAATTTACTAAAGCTCTGGGAAAGCTGTGTTTTAAATACCCATTACAACAGAGGCCAATATGTCAAATCTTGTAAAAGTTCTATCAGCATTCATTGGACTTGGGTTTAAATATCGCCTGAGCCTCTGGGCTAAAAAGAAGGTTTTTGGGATCATCCCTATAAGAGCTGATGGGGAAAAATCCAAACTCTTCAGTGTTAAATTGACGCTCACCATGTTGAAAATAGATCCCAAGTGTCCAATTCCCTGAAAGACAGGATCAGCCATTTAACTACAGGAAACTCGAGGACAATGTCCTCTGAAAGACCTCAGGGTCTCCTTGGTTACAGAAGCTGAGAGTTGTTTTCATATTGTTTTAGTGTTTATTCAGAGTGAACACCAATCCTTATACCATAATTTCTTGCACATTTTCCTCACATACTCAAAATCAAGTGGGGCAGCAATTAAATCAGAACAAATATTCTTGCAGTTAAATAAGATATGAAGACTGGAAGTCCATCTATTTATATTGTAAATTTGAACTTGGAAGGAAGAAGACAAATGAGGATTTGGAGAGAAGTGTGGCTTTGTAAAAGGCATCCTGGAGAGGCATCAAGATTTTGTTTCAGTTCTGCCTCTGATTTGCTATGAATTTTTAGGCAAGTGACTTAGCCTCCACAGCCTCAGTCACTTACCAATTTTGACGAGTCACTAAAACTCTGAGAGTCCCAATTTCTTTGGGTATATAATTAGGCTGATCATACCTACTATATGGGATTTCATAAAATATATATTGAAAATAACACGAATGTAGTATATTCTCCAATGTTCTAGGGCAGAAGTTCTCAAACCCATTTGTTGTCCAAATAATATTTTCATAAAATAGGAATACTTTACAGTTTCATTTGTTAAGTAGTCAAGTACAAATAATTTGAGTATTCTTTTGTCATTACCAACTTAGTAACTGTAAATTGAGAGAAAAAAATGAATAGTTTTATTTTATTTTTAAATAACCACAATTGCTAATGTGATGTGTGTGCTTGTTGGGCCCTATAAAGAACACTGCTTCCTTCATCTCCTGTCCCACACTGATTTTCATGCTATACTTAATTTTCATCAGAGTAACCAACTAAAATCCAGTTTTATAAATATATGAATCATCTGAAGAAACATAGCATAGTGTAAGATTAAAAGTGTGAAATAGTTGAGCTCATTTGGTGATTGACAGACATTACTGTTTCCCTTGAAAACTGAAAGTATTCCATGGTACCCATGGTAGCCTGGGTGCCTTGGCACACAGTTTAGGAAACATGGCCCTAGCACACAGTAGGTAGGTATTCATGAAAGAAATGAACTATTGGAATGAACAGCTATTGAAGATAGTATAAGGAGCCTCTGGGACAACTTCAAGCGTAGCAACATCAGAAATATGGGGTGTCAGAAGAAGAGAGAGAGCAAGATACTGAAAACCTATTTGAAGAAATAATGACAAAAAACTTATAATTCTATAATTAAGTAAATAATTCTATAATTTGTTAGTTTTTATTGCTTTTCTTGTAGTAGTCTGGATAGGGTTCATATAAAGAAAATAAAGTTAAATCATCCATTTCCCCCTTTCTTTTCGTTTTAAAGGCACCTTTATAAAAAAAACAAGTCACTGGTATCAACATCTGTCTACTAATAATATTTTACACTGAAGGTTGCTGATATGTATTGATTATTGCGAAAGGGGGGAAATGTTTTTAAAAATATATACTTATCTAGTAGAACTTGCTTTTCCCTACAACTGTGACCTCTTTCTGCTTGAACTATAAAGGAATTAAAATCTATTCACAATCTACCAGCTGCATCTGGCACTTTTTAAGAAATGTTGTATTTAAACACAAAAATACTCAATTGGGGCAATTTTTACTTATGAAAGATAAAAGCATTTCAGCAAGCATATGAATCATACTTGCTTGAGGTGAAGTTTGGGGAGGAAGCAAAATGTTAATATATAAAATACTTTCATTTGCCATGAACGGGGGATAGAGTGAAAGGGGGTAACAGTGGTGTGAGCAGCATGGGACATGGAGTGTGATGCTGGAGTGTGGGCAGGGGCAGAGGGGGATCTGAAGGTGTCACTGAAACAGGAATTTTTAGGGTGAAAAAGACAGGTTTAGGAAAATTTAGAAATTAGGGGACCTTGGAGGAAGCACAGGGCTGCAGACCAGCAGAAGGCTTATTTCC
>PVJN01041774.1:0-18589 GCA_004026805.1 Lasiurus borealis | reverse complement strand
AAGAGGTCCTTCAGCATGGTGTTGATCATGCTCTCATACCTAATGTCTGTAGGAAGAAGCACAGCAAGTTTCACTCAACACTATTACAAAAGAAGGGGCTGCAAAGGAGGAAAGTCTCATAAGAAAAATATCTGTGATAAAAATATATAACGTCCATTTTTGATTTATCAAGATGAAATTATGTGGTTCACTTTCATGTGCTCCCAAATATTTTTCATAATTAAATATATCATTTACTTAAGTAGAATATAATATATATAGCCTGAATACTAGCTAGTAAAACATTTAAATTTGTAAAAAAGGCAGGGAACAGGGAATAAAACACACACTCCTTACTGCTGATAGAATTAAATTGGATTAAAATTTATTAGAAAACAACAAAATCTCTCATACTACCATTTCCTGAACCCATTGAGTCTGGTCTCCATACTATCCCAAGATCAAAGAAAATAAGACTTTCCAAAATCACATTGTTTGCCCATTTCAAGGAACACATCAGTATTCTTTTCTTTAAAGCCCTTGTGAGGCCACAGAAGCAGTTTTCAGTGGAATCCTCACGGGCCCCAGGCTGAACAAAGCAGCTACCCCTAGGAATACACTTGTCAGCCTATATGTGCAAACACCCACTTCTTTTCTTAATTAAGTCCTCCCAACTCCCCAAAAGAGTAAATCTTTCTGCTAAGCTTTAGTAGAGATACCTATTTCTTACCTTTGCTTTTTGACTCTTCCTTGGGGTCAAGTTCTCATTAATTTCTCTACTCCCTCCCCCTAAGAGAGCCTCTCACACCTCTTCCTTTATACTTCTGCATGCCTTTCCCCTTTCTTTGCTACCTCTCTAGAGCTAGCAGCGACATTCCTCTCACAGTTCCAGATCTTCCCTTAGCAAGAGTCATGAGCAAGAATCTATATTTCCCTAATGCTGCCTACTGGTACCACCACAGTCAAATCTCCCCTGCGTCTGGCTCCCTCTCTACCTGCAGATTTCAACATATCCCATACTTCCAAGTCATTTTTCAAAGCCCCACAGATATTAAGAACCTTAATCTGTTGAGCAACTTCTTGCCCCTAATTTCAGCCTTTTCTAAAACCCTGCCTTCTTCACTTCGCCCACCCCAGATGAAACAGAACAGGAGAATGCACCCCTCCCTCACCCC
Organism: Lasiurus borealis; assembly: GCA_004026805.1. Classification (NCBI taxonomy): domain Eukaryota; kingdom Metazoa; phylum Chordata; class Mammalia; order Chiroptera; family Vespertilionidae; genus Lasiurus; species Lasiurus borealis. The sequence goes on along the minus strand of PVJN01041774.1, from coordinate 17,435 downwards.
CAGACTGTAGGGATAGTTCTCCCTTTTAAATGTATTGTATACCTGAACTTGCCTCCCCTCTCCTAATGCACGGATAGCCTAGACCCGTGGTCGGCAAATTGTGGCTCACAAGCCACATGTGGCTCTTTAGCCCCTTGGATGTGGCTCTTCCACAAAATACCATAGCCTGGGAAGTGTATTTTGAAGAAGTGGCGTTAGAAGTTTAACTTTAAAAAATTTGGCTCTCAAAAGAAGTTTCAGTCGTTTTATTGATATTTGGCTCTGTTGACTAATGAGTTGTCTAATGAGTTTGCCGACCACAGGGATAGGGGCTTAATCACAAGAAACAACAACAGCCTGTAATTATTGGAATTGAAAATCTAGGTCAGTGGTCGGCAAACCCATTAGTCAACAGAGCCGAAGTTTGCCGACCACTGTATTTAGACCTTACTAGGTATCTTATTTTTGGTCGGACATATATTTTAAGTATTCTGTTAAATTAATTAATTTTTTAAATTATCTGTCTAAAGTTTTATATATGTCTCCTTCCCCATCCCCCGGCCCATCCATTCCCCCACTGCCATAGTGTCTGTGTCCATTGCTTATGCTAATATGCATGCATACAAGTTCTTTGGTTGCTCTCTAATCCTCCTCCCCTACCATTTGTCTCCCTGTTAGATAATTCTCTGCAGGGCATATAGGTAACAATTTTCTTTTTGACCATTTGCTATTAGAATGCTGACCTTGACCATGTAATTCTATGTTAATAATTCCCAGGACAAAAACCATGCACTGATATGGCACTAGGGATTTAATAAGCTCTTTTAGACAGTGTTGCTACCCACTAATGAAACATGCTCGGGCGCTACAGATACCTGAGTGTATAAAGCTCTGAATGTGCTCCACCACCAGCTCACAGGACAGACCGATGGCATGCTTGAAGTTAGCTGAGGCCACATCCCAGTAAGAATGGTCTTTATGGCTCCGACGGAGCCAAAGGGACATCACAGGAAGCAGAAGATGAACAACTGCATAGATACCAAACCCTGGTCCTGAAAAAGAAAAGTCAGCATCAGAATCATGATTTCAGCACCTCTCCTATAAAAAAGGAAGCTTCTTGCCATCTCTTGGCATTGATGCCCTCTTTTGAGGAAGCACCCCATTCTCTGAGAAAGTGCAGGGAACACATTTACCACTGATTAGGAAATACAGATCTCTGATAGCATTTTTCTTTGTTGTTTCTGCATGATTTTAGTTGTTGCAAGTAACACATGAATTCAAATAATCACTTGATCAACTATTTAGTCCCTAGATGTAAACATATGGATACATATAAGAAAATACCCTTAAAATATAGCATTCTATTTGTTATTTATTATTTTTATGTAAATGGAATAATGTAAATCTTGGTCTACATGTTGAATTTTTGCTCTTAATATGTGCTAGAGACCACTCTGTGTCAACAAATTTATGTAATCCTCATTTTTATTGCCACATATTATTCCATTGTATGTTTATACAACAATTTACTTTATCCATTCCTTTAATGGACATTGAAGGCACTTCTCTATTTTGCTTTATAATCAATTCCATAATGAAAATCTGTGAGAAAGATGAATTTTAAAAATTCTGCTTACAAAAATGAGGCTTCCTTTCTATCATAAACACAGAAAACACTTGAATATAAAGAAGAAAAAAGTACATTTTGAATATGTGTTTGGAGTATGTATATTTATAAATGTATAAAATTTCATAAAGTTTGAGATTATATTCCATATTCTATGTGTGTATATACACTGAGTGGCAAGATTATTCTGATCTCTGAAGGCATAATAATCTGGCTACTCTGTACTTCTCTTGAGTACATTTATTTGATATCAAAGATACTATAAATTGTGCACATAATCAGTTTTCCCCTTTGTATTGGCTGATAGGAAGCTCAGGGAAATAGTTGATTTCCAGCAAAAGTCTAGAATACTTTTGGCACCCATATGAGATACAAATACACTGAGTGGCCAGATTATTATGCATTCAGAAATCATAATAATCTGGCCACTCAGTGTATGTATATTCTAACGTAATGCCTTATAAACAGTAACTCTTGTCATTAAATATTATTCACAAGTACTCATTTTTATGTCAATACAATATGTATAGGCTTTTACCATACTTTTTGTATATAAGATGTTTTAGCATATATCATCACATATGTTTTTTTTAAATATTTTATTGACTTTTTACAGAGAGGAAAGGAGAGAGATAGAAAGTCAAACATCGATGAGAGAGAGACATCGATCAGCCACCTCCTGCATACCCCACAGTGGAGATGTGCCCACAAGCAAGGTACATGCCCCTGACTGGAATCAAACCTGGGACCTTTCAGTCCACAAGCTGACGCTCTATCTACTGAGCCAAACCGGTCTTGGCCACATATATGTTTTTGTCTTTATTACCATTAATTTCCTTTGATAATAGATTTCTAGGAGTAGAATTACTTGGGTTAAATTCACATATTAGTAGCACCAAATGTGAAAGCAGAAAATGACAATGACCAATAAGAGAGATTGAGAAGCAGTGGCATATAATTCATTCTGTAAAATACCTGCTTTGCCCTAGCCAGTTTGCTTAGTGGATAGAGCATTAGCCTACAGACTGAAGTGTCCCAGGTTCGATTCCAGCCAAGGGCCCAGGCCTGGGTTGCGGGCTCAATCCCCAGTAGGGGGCATGCAGGAGGCAGCCGATCAATGATTCTCTCTATCCTTCTCCCTTCCTCAAAAAATATATTTTTAAGAAATGTTAACTAAAAAAAAGTACCTGCTTATTTTGGCATTTAACATTTTAACATGTGAGAGTAACTATTATGATTTTCTGGGGAAAATTCCAATATAAAGTGTGCAATAGATTTTAAAACAGTATCAATTATCAAGTCCCCTCTGTTTATATTGAATACAAAAACCCCTCTTCTTACTATAAACTAGTGGTTTCATTTATGGTTATGATTCTGTTAATGAAAACTAAAATCAATAAAAAATTTTTTAATCTTAGGATAATTTGGATAGTGTGTATACTAACCTTAATTCAGAACAAGAAATACATTTCTAAGGGACATTCTTTCCCTCTACTATCAGGGTGCTAGGTGATCACTGTCATTTTACAAATCTTAATTTCCTCTGACCTTTATACAATCAAGATGCTGCTGTCTTAATACTGCATATATGTTTGAACGGTTTGGTTATGTCAGCGGGAGACACTGTGAACCCTATCGACCGCTCTGGGGCCAATAACATGTGAGATGCAAGGCTGGGTTTATGGAACAGAGGAAAACCAGCTTGCTCAGGGAGACACTGATACCACGGCCTGATTATTGTGGGGCTCCAACACATTCAACTAACCAGCCACCACACATTATTTGGACTGATGGGAAGACTTGTAACTAATCATAGGACATATCCTAAACATCATGGCCATTCCATAAATATTTATTGAGCGTCTATTATGCTGCCTCAGGTTACAGCCGTAAAATAGGTAGGCCCTTTCTGATAAACATTATATGTATGACACCCGCCCCAAATGATAGACATAGAAATATTTACCAGGTGTTTTGGTGACATCTCTCAACAGCTCGAAGAGTAAATCCAAGGTTGGCGGCTGGTGCTGCCGTGGGCAGTTGGACACGGCTGCTGTTAGCTGCTCCAGCAGGATGATCCAGACTTCTATCAGACCTGGAATGCAAACCCAGACCTCTGTGACATTCGGTTAAACAGGATACAGAATCATTGCAGTCAAATAGGTAAAGAAGGTCTCTACTAGTAAACTGCCGTGTGCTCTATGGATGGGAGGCAGCCCTCAGGGTCTATATATGGACAGATCATGATTTTAACATATTCTGACAAAGTCAAAAAAGAACACTCAAATTTCTTCCTTATTCCCCTTCAGGAAGAAGGCGATGTGATTTGTAAATTTTATATGAAATGATTGTCATGTTTCTTGGGAGTTGATGATAGCAAAAGAATATAATGTCCTTTTAATTCTATCATCTTAGTCAATCATTAAGATATACATAAAAATGCCATTCTAACCATGTTTGTGTGTATAATTCATTGGTACCAATTAAATGACAGTGTTGTACAACCAGCACTAATATCTGTTTTCAAAACTTTTCATCACCTCAAACAGAAACTCTCTATAATCATTAAGCAATAACTCTCCATTCTCCCCTCACCCAACACCTCTGACCTACCTTCTGTCTCTCTCTGCCTCCTCTGGATATTTTGTATAAGTAGAATCATAAAATATTAGTTGTTTTTACATCTGGCTTATTTCACTTAGCATAACACTCCCAAGGCACATCCATGTCGTAGCAGGTATCAGAATTTCATTACTTTTTATGGATAAATATTCCATTGTATGTATACACCACATTTTGTCCATCATATTGGACATGTGTTGTTGCTAATCTGGTTATTGTGAATAAGGCTGCAATGAACACTGGAGAATATGTTTGAGTCCCTCCTTTGAATTCTTTTTTTAGTACATGTCTAAGAGCGGCTTTCTATGGTAATTTATTTAGTGTTTTGGAGACCTACCAAATTTTCTATAAAAACTGTACCATTTTATACTCCCATAAAGGTTCAATTTCTTCACATCCTTGCTTACACTTGTTTTCTATTGTTTTTTTAACCTACAGCCATCCTAGGAAGTGTAACTAATATTTCATGATGTTTTTGATTTAAATTTTTCTAATGACTAGTATTATCGGGCCTCTTCTCATGCATTTACTGATACTTATAGGCCATCTGTCTATCTTTTATTTATTTTTGAGAAACAGCTATTCCTGTTCCTTGCTCATTTTTACAGTGGTTTATCTTTTTGTTGTTGAGTTTTGGGAATGATTTATAATTCTAGATATTAAAACCACCCCATATGATTTACAAATATGTGCTCCCATTCTTTAGGTTGTCTTTTCTCTTTCTTGATAATGTCCTTTGATGCACAAAAGTTTTCAGTTTTGAAGTCTAAGTTACCTGTTTTTTTGCTCTTTTTTTTATATTTTATTGATTTTTTACAGAGAGGAAGGGAGAGAGATAGAAAGTCAGAAACATTGATGAGAGAGAAACATCGATCAGCCGCCTCCTGCACGCCCCACAGTGGAGATGTGCCCACAACCAAGCTACATGCCTCCAACCGGAATCAAACCCGGGACCTTTCAGTCCGCAGGCCGACGCTCTATCCACTGAGCCAAACCAGTCTCGGCTGTTTTTTTGCTCTTGTTGCTTGTGCTAGTCTATCTTTGCTCTTCTTAGTGCCCCATTTTTCCCAAAGGCCATTCATCTTTGTTTTTGTGTTGTTGTTTTTTGTAATCTATAAATTATTTTAAATTTACCTGTCCATATGGCAGTTTGCAATTCTGGCATCTTCTCACTCCTGTGTACATAAAACTGTGTATATTACTCATAGCTGGGAGAATGGTGCTCCCAGGATCAGTAGGTTCATCTGCCCTCAATACCCAACTCTCCTCTTTCTTCTCTTCTTGGAGTTTCACTTTGAAAATAACACACTAACTCTTAGTGCTGCCTATTACTAGGTGAGAGAAAAAAACATGAAATTCTTTTTACTAGGTCCAAGTAATTTTAGTTCTGTCATTTTATGCAAGCTCTGTAAGAGCCAACATCACTGTCTGGAAATATGTGGACCTATAGCTCAGAAAGCTGTGCAGAAAAGGACTAGAGTAGAATATAAAAAAAGAGCCCCCACTCTACATTTTAATTTCAATACTTCAAATTTTCCTACAAAATAAAACTGCATCAGAAGATGGCACTTCAAGAATGTTTCCATTGCCCTAGCTGGTTTGACTCAGTGAATAGAGCATTGGCCTGTGGACTGAAAGATCCCAGGTTTGATTCTAGTGAAGGGCATATGCTTGGGTTGTGGGCTCAATCCCCAGTAGAGGGCATGCAGGAGGCAGCCAGTCATTGATGTTTCTATCTATCTCTCTCCTTCCTCTCTTTGAAATCAATAACAATATATTTTAAAAAGTGTTTCCATTAAAAAATACAATTTCCCCAGTTTTAAATATCCCTATTAGTAGGAGGCAAAACCAAAATCATGGACAATAAATATAATAAAACTAGGTAATAAATTCTTACAAATTACAAAATACAGGTTGGGGCAAAAATAGGTTTATAGTTGTGAGTACATGAAACATGGAGTTTATTCTTGTATTATTATTTATTTATTACTAGAGGCTTAGTGCATGAAATTTGTGCATGGGTAGAGTCCCTAGGCCTGGCTGGTGATCAGGGTCAATCTATAGGGTCACCAGTGGGGCCCCTGCTGGCACCTGCCTTGGCTGGCCTGGGGCCTGCAGGCTGGAGGCAGCTCCTGCATTGAGCGTCTTCCCCCTGGTGGTCAGTGCATGTCATAGCAACTAGTCATTCTGCCATTTGGTCGATTTGCATATTAGGCTTTTATTATATAGGACTGCATTATTTTCTCTATGAACAACTGTAAACCTACTCTTGCCCCATCCTGTAAGAGCAGGTGTGGACAAGCTAATTTATAGGAAATTCAGAGGACAGAAAAACATGTTACACAGCACTATGGGAAACTACGGGACAAAGTAACTCGCTTCTTCAGCAAATTGAAAAGGGGTTAAATAAAGTTGGAGAAGAGATCTATAAATAAAAAAGGATTTAAGGGACATGTCAGCCAAACATATAGTATGGATCTTATGTGAATCCTAAAAATTAACTGACATCTATAAGACAATTGGAAAATTTTACACAATAGATATTTGATGTTAGTAAAGAGTGATTGTTAATTTTCAAATATAAACTTTATGGTTGTTATCTTTAAAGAAAACCTATTAGTGTCTCAGGTTTGCTTTAAAATAATATGGGAAGGAGGTAATGGATAGGGGTGAGAGAGACAGAGAGCATGTGTGTGTGTTTACATGAGGCTGGCCAGAAGTTTATATTTGAAGCTGGGTGATAGGTACATGAAGATTCACTATAACATTCTGCTAGTTTTATATATGTCTATGAAATATCCATAAGTTGAAAAATAATCATTTTGCCTTTGAAAACTAGAGAAATATCTCAGAATATAAAAATGGTGAGAATTGCTAATATTAACTTAAAGCTTTTACTTTTATTCCTTTCTCTGATTTAGCTATAACTTTAAAACCCTCAATAAATTTATACTGTGGGAAACTTTATGTGGGTGCTTGGCTAAACTTTATCCCTAAGAATATGGACTGCCTAGAAAAAAAATAGATTAATGATTTGCATACATGGAAAGGGAATGTCCACTGTCACATACAGATGTCCCCCTCAAAACGTATAAATACTTTAATGCTGATAGCTCAATGTTGAAAAAGAAATGTATTTTGATAAAACTGCCTTTATAATTAATTATTCAAATTGGGTGTATACATTTTTGGGACATCCTAAAACAAACTGTATTAAAGAATATATTATAGGTAAGCAACATTAGCTTTTGCCTACAATTCTCTGATTTTGGAAGTTTACAATGCTAATTTAACCATTAAAATGAAACCTCTATTAAGCAACATGTAGCCAATTTCCAGTATTTTAAATTTTCCTTTACATTAGTTATTCCTATAGTTCTTTCTCATAAATAGCCTGAACTAGTGAGGTTTATAATCTTTATGGATAACTGTAAATCTTCTAGCCACTCTTATAACTATATTTGTAATAAAAAAATAAGACAAGAGGAAAATGTAAAACACACACAAAAGCAAATTTAAGAAGCCTCCCCTAAAAAGTCTTTTGTGTGGATTTGAAACAACCCATTCACAGATACCAGACCCCTTTTAAGGGATCTTATAATTTCCATTTCTACATCTAGAAACAGGACAGGGTCATTAAGTTAGAGTAGAAGTTAGCTGTTCTGAAAATAAACCAAAGTTACTAGACGGAACTCCAATTCACAGAAAATTACATGGGAACTAATTTGGACCACATTCTTTAAAATTATTCTCTTAATGAGTCTTTAGCTTCGCCAGTCACAAATAGATTCTCTCTTCAGTAATGGCTTAATTTCCCCCGTCTCCAACCAAATAGTCCTGCAGGAAGTAATTATATAATGATTGTGTTTCCTAGAAGGAATTAAAGACAATTACCAGCCAATTTAAGTACCAATGCATCAATGCAACCACATTCCAATGTGCTAAATTCAAGAGAGTCAAGGTTAGAAATTATATTTAGCAGAATCTGCATTGGTTTTAGATGGAGGCATCAACTGTGAAATGTGTTTGGAGAACCCATAGAAACTTTTAGGTAGACTTGTTAGAATCATAAACAGTAACAACATGAATGGATGATCATTCAAGATCTATAAGCTCCTTAATTCATGGCTTACACTTCTGAGAATATGTACACAGCCAATAACCTGATTTGGTCTAATCGATGAACTTACCAGTGTCATCATCAAAATCAGACAGGACCGACTCAATGCCATCCTCGCTGCTCGCCGACTGTTCCTGAAGTCTTCGAGGCAAGCTAGCAAGCCGCCCACTAAGGAAAATTGGCTTCATCGGCATTTTGTAGATTTTGGCCAATAACTAAATAAAAAAATACCAAATTTCAGTTATATACTGGAAAAAGCTATACTTTGGGCTTTAAAGAACAATAGAATTATATACTAGTTCTAGAAAGGGGAGAGAAAACCAGCAAAGCTGCCACTGTATGAAAGGTTTACAGTTGAATGGTTGTGATGTGGCTTCATAAGCTAGCTCGCAGGAGACATTTATCCCAAGAAGCAAATGAAACTGCACTCAATGACAACAAAAAGGTAGAGGGAAAACACACAACGAAGACTTTTCCAGCATCTCAACTGCCTATGTGTTTTATAGATTCATCTGAACCTACCAAGGGAACCATGTCACATGTCAAGAATTTTTGCCTGTGGGAGCAGGTGTTCTATGGGCATCACTGAGAAGAGAGTCTGCAGGCCAATCAGATACCAGACTCCCATTTCCCTCTCACATGACCCCAAAACAAAACAACATAGGACAATGGGGAAATGAGGAAACTCTGGGCAAGGTGAGCAACAGAAGACACTGCCCTGGGCTCTTTATTCCCCTCTCTCCACGAGAGCCCAGTCCCCTAGGGATCTCTGCTATGAAAACATACTGCCAAGGATCCTTATATCTTCACAAATCACAATCCTGCCTGCTGTGACCATCACGTTCTAGAAACCAGGGAAACAGTTGTGAGAACGATAGACAAAATCCCTTTCCTATGGGTCTTACAGACAAGAATCTTTGCAAAAATAATAAAATGTCTGGTGTAAATGTTAGAACATCAGACAGGTGGTACTACAGAGAGTGTGGGCATAAGGTGTGTGGGCACCTTGGCAGAAGTCGGTAGATACTAAAGGCCTGGTTTCTCTGACAAGTGATGTTTCCGATGAGATTTGGAAGATAAGGGGTGTCATACAGACATCTGAGGAGGGAACATTTCGGGCAGAGAGAGCAGCAAGGCCCTGGATGTCATACAGAGATCTGAGGAGGGAACATTTCGGGCAGAGAGAGCAGCAAGGCCCTGGGTGTAATCAGCGGGGTGTATGTGAGGGGCAGAAGGGGAGAGTGGTTGGAGCACAGTGAGTGAAAGGAGAGGTTCTGAGGTGGAAATAGAGCTGGAGTCACGTCACGTGGGGCCTTGGGGACACAAGCTGAGAAGACTGGGGAAAACCTATCTGAGAGAGAGGTCACTGAAGCCCAGAGGAGGAAGGGCTTCAAGGACAGCATGATGTCTTGTTCCACAGGCACTGGACATGGGGAAGGACAGAGCGGTATTGAACTGGGCAAAATTCAGGTCACTGCCCATGCTGACAGGTGATGTTTTATTGGGTTTGGCTACTAGCTCTTGACTAAATACATCCCTCTTACTTTTTCTGTGTCTCCCCTCACTGGCTACACCCCCCCACTTTTCCCGTTTTGGTGTATAAAGAAGATCTCCCAGAACCTCATGACTCCACCCTCTACACCCTAACAACTACAGAGATGATGGTAGTTCATCTGAGAATAAATGAGAAGCACCAGAGATCTTGGGGTCCAACTGTGTTCTAGTACATGGTTATTACTATTTCTCTCTGCTTTGTGGAACCGGTGGGGACAAACATTTATGCTCCAAATCTAAGTCCCAATCGCCTTAGAGACTGTAGATAGGGCTTCTCCTGGACCTCAGCCAAAGACATCCACACGTGTCTTTTGACACAAGCATCTCCAGAGGCAGGTTCCAGGGCCTGAGACTTGGCATAAGCAACCCCGTACCTGAGAGCAGCGCCTGAGGTAATCCAGGGCAGGGAGGCACAGATCGGGGGCGGTGGCTCCTGGTCCCGGGACACAGTCTCCAATCTCCTTACAGTCCACCTCCCCTGGGGACAGAGACAACGTTATCCTTGTTTACGCCCTTATAACAGAAGACCTGTTTACCCGCACAGCATTAACTCATCCAATATCGAATAAAACAGACCAAAAAAAAAATTACTTAACGGGTACGTGAGAAAAACCCTTTCACTCATCCTATCCCCTGCATGTATGTGTACATGTTAAACACAGTTGAGATCATACCACACATTTTGTTTCGTAACTCCCCTTTTTACTAAACAATGGGCATTTTCTCTCTCTGCTGCCAGAGCACTGGCAGGGGCCGAACAGTGTTCTCTTGTCCCTGGGCCCAGCCGCTGATGGTGCGACTTCTGAAGCTCTGATGAGGAGGGTCCTGGAGGCCAGCCGGGTGTGCTGGCTGCATGAAGCACCAGGCCTCTCTCCACTGGAGAAGGACCTCATGTTGCTGCTGGCTCAGCACTAAATAGCGGGGATAAATGAAGCTCTGGGAAGATTTTGAACATCTGGCGTTTGGAGATAGAGGCTATGTAATTGAGTTGAAATATTTTTTTTTTCTTTTTCAGATCTGTAGAGGGTTTCTAGATTTTCTATAGGCAAACAACAGTTGAGAATGACTTTTCTCATGTAATGAACCTATTTCTTGACTTTTAATTTTTAAAAAATATATTTTATTGATTTCTTACAGAGAGGAAAGGAGAGGGATAGAGAGCCAGAAACATCGATAAGCCGCCTCCTGCATGCCCCCTACTGGGGATGTGCCTGCAACCAACATACGTGCCCTTGACCGGAATCGAACCTGGGACCTTTCAGTCCCCAGGCCGATGCTCTATCCACTGAGCCAAACCGGTTTCGGCTATTTCTCGACTTTTAATAAAATCATTGCACAGTACTGTAATTGTTCCTAATTGTCTATAATTGTAGCAACTAGCACCCTCCCCTGTGAGTAAACAGACATAATTACTAGGCATTAGTTAAAATTCAGATGCAGACAAAGAGGCATGTTCTCCTTAGAAAAGACAAACATTTCTTAACGTTTTGGATATTGGCAAACGTTTTTTGTACGGAGCCAGACAGGAAATGCTCCAGGCTTTGTAGGTGAGACTGTCTTGGCTGCAGCTTCTCAACCCTGCCCCTGCTGCACAAAAGCAGCCACAGACAAATGACCCTGGCTGCGCTCCAATAAAACTGTATTTACAAAAACTATCGGTGATTGGATTTGGCCTGTGGGCCAGAGTTCGCAAACTCCTGGTTTAGATGAAGACACCTTACGGTATAAAAACACAGACTAGGTCAAATTCATGTTGAAATAACCAGGTGGGAACTAAAAATAAATTAATTTCCTAGTTGTTGATCACAGGCTATACTGATGGCATTCCCTGGAGCGGAGGGCAGTACCCAACCAGCATGCTGGGAGCTCAGATGGTCCTAGTACCTCCCAGTTCAATAATAGTAATTCCACTTTGTAATCCCAGAAAGAACTAGGACCTACCTGTTTTAAATATTCTCCATGTGCACACTGCTAATCCTGCATCTCTCTTTTCAGGTCTCAACTCCCTAAGCTAAAACCTCAAATTTCTAGCATGTAGAGAAGCATCTGCACTCGAATGTTTCGCTGAAAGTCAACGTGTCCAAATGTCCAGAGACAGACTTCATTACTGAGTCCTCTCCTCCACACCTGACCTGCTCTCCTGCTGGACATCCAGTTCTGGGGAACATCAGTCCCTGTAAGAAACTTGGAGCATGCCCAGTTCCTCCTCTCAGCTGCCTGTTCATTTCAGCTTAAACGGCTTATTTTTTTCTTTACATGAAAGTATTCGTCCTACTAAACGGTAATTATTGATTTATGTGTCTGTTTCCCAGAGTGTCTCCGAGGTAGGAAGCATGTTTTATTCATCTCTATAGCCTGCAGTACGAACAGGCTGCCCTGCCCAGGGAGCAGGCAGGCCTCTCTTTACTGAACAATAGAATACCAAAGCTGGAGCTTCTCAAATAAAACAGTGGTCTGTGAAGTAATAGGAAACATACTCCGTTACAAGATTATTCCATGAACACAATGAAAAATGTCAGCCGTGGACAAAGTCACACACACCATCTGCTCCTGCTCCAGGCAGTCCGAGGGCCTGTCCCCGGGGCTTTCCATACAAAGCCACGCAGGAAAGGGTCCCCAGCTGTCACAAGGCATGAAAGGAGGACTCCACTTACCCAGTCCTTTGACAAACTTCATAAGGCACATGATGTAACTGGTGGCTGCATTGGCAAAGACCTGGATGTTGTCGGTATTGAGAAAAGCTTCAAATACATCAAACACCGGAGCTTGGCCTTTTCCTGAGGGAGCAATATTATAGAACGTTAAGGAAGTTAAGTCTCTACCCTTCAGGTAGCCCATACTCCCTGCACCTTTCCCTGGGGCCTTAGAAAAATCTGAAGAGAAGCCAGTGCCTTTTGAATGGACAGTTGGCCTGGCTCCAATGCTGTGCTTCTCAGCTTTGCCTGCAGGGGGAGATGCAGGAAAGCTACAGAGAGAGCCCAGAGGGGAGAGGGCAAAGCTGGCTTTAGGCAAGGTGCAGGTCTAGAGGGCAGTGAAACATGGGCCCCTGCACATGCAAATTTAGCGAAGGGAAGGTTTAGATAAATCCCCTATGGCGTATACTACTTAATTCAGACCTGTGCAGAAAAGAATTAACATAGGAGGCCTGAGACTGCTGTCCTTTAAGGCCTGCTTTGCAAGCTTTGCAAGCTTGGCCCTTGGTTAGAGCCTGGGAACTTGACACTCAGAATATTCCCGGGCAATACTTAACAAATAAAGGCAGTTCACTGTGCCCAGACAATGCAAACAATAGTTTCTTCTGAACACCTGTTACCCTTTGGGGAGTCAGGAATTCTGGTGTATGCTAGGCAGAAGGTACCTCTGGGACCACACTTAGCTGGGTTTCTAATGCACTATCCTATTGCTGCATTTTTCACTGTTGTGGTAGATGTGTGCTCCGTGGGACCCCTCATGGGAGGGTGAGAGCCTGACAGGGGTTTCCCAGATCCGCTCTTTCTCCCTTATAATCTGGCTTATCCTTCCTATGCTGCCATCCTGCTTCTTAGCTGTGAACAATGGAATATATCTGGGCCATGCATTAAATCTTAACATGATTATTTGCCGAGTCCTTCTGGTGGTCTCTGAATGTGGGGGTGGTCTTGGGGACCCTGACATAATACCCTTGGTTGCTGGGCATGCCCTCGGGGTACCCATCCATTTCATCCAGAACCAGTCTCCTGGATTTGGATTTGCCTGTGTTATGATAGTTTTCTGCTTCTTTCTAGCAAGTGGGTAACATTTTTCAGTTTGGCTTTAGGCATTAGCTCAATACAGATCTGTTTAAGTGAAAACAATAGGAGTCTCTCAGTCTTTTGTTCAGTCTGTAGGAGCAGGACCTGACAATGCTCGGGCTCTCACCTGCTGGCAGAACTCAGAACTTGTGTCCCTGCAACACCAGCCCATTTCCTGCTGATACAGCACGGCTGAATGCCACGCTTCCCTATTGTTCACTTTGCTTTGATAGCATGGAACTGGGCTTAGAGAACTAATGCTCTATAGCAAATGTCAGCCCCACATCCTTCCCACTGTCTCCACTCCTGCTCAAGTCCTCTCCAAGGGAAAGAAATAAAGGGCACCCAAATTGGAAAGGAAGAGGTAAAATTCTCTGCCTGCAGATGTCATGGTCTTCTACACAGGAAGTCTTAAAAAGACTCGAACTAAAACTTTGTTAGAACTAATAAAGGAATCCAGTGAAGTTTCAGGGTATAACACCCACACACTATCTTACCCATGGAGTAATCGCCAACTAGGTACTCCTTCACCTCGGACTTGTTCCCGCTGTGCACCGTCTCCAGGGCACTGAACAAGGGCCTCCAGCCCGACTGGATTTGGGTGGAACACACTTCAACCAGCTCACCAATGGATGTGACGACCTGGCAGAGGCAAAGGAGGTGGCACATAAAACCCTTCTCTTAAAGGAGGAGGAAATTTCTGGGAAGGGTGATGTATTTCTGCTCCCTATTTCTGGGTTAATTTTAGTGAAAGAGAAAGAACAGAACCCGGGCAAACTCAAGCAAAAATCACCTAAATAAGCAGTCCTATTACATTAATGGGCATTTTACTAATAATTCATGTTGCTGAACAACTTTTCACAAGCTTATTAGCCATTTATAAATATTTTACTGTTTTTTTTTTTTTTGGTTTTTTTTTTTAGATTGGGTCTTGGTCTTCTCATCCTTGTCTTTTTTTTAAAAATATTTTTAGAATTCTTTATGTATTCTAGATTCAGATCCTTCCTGAGGTCTACAATGTGCAAATACTTTTTCATAGCCTTGGTCTTGTCTTTATTTTTTAAAAAATATATGTTATTGATTTTTCACAGAGAGGAAGGGAAAGGGATAGAAAGCCAGAAACATCGATGAGAGAGAGACATCGATCAGCCGCCTCCTGCATGCCCTCCACTGGGGATGTGCCCGCAACCAAGGTACATGCCCTTGACCGGAATTGAACCTGGGACCCTTCAGTCCCAAGGCTGACACTCTATCCACTGAGCCAAACTGGTCTTGGCTCTTTATTTTTCAATAATGCTTAGGCAAAGTTTTATGTGTTTTTTTTTAAAATATATTTTATTGATTTCTTACAGAGAGGAAGGGAGAGAGATAGAAAGTCAGAAACATCGATGAGAGAGAGACATCGATAAGCCGCCTCCTGCACGCCCCACAGTGGAGATGTGCCCGCAAGCAAGGTACATGCCCCCGACCGGAATCGAACCTGGGACCTTTCAGTCCGCAAGCCGACGCTCTATCCACTGAACCAAACCGGTCTCGACAAAGTTTTAAGTTTTAATGAAACCCAATTCATCAAAATTTTTTTATATGTGTATCTGTGTTAATTGGCAAACAGTGGTAAGGATGATTGGGAACTGCACAAAACATGGACAGTTCCATGAATTTTCATGTCATCCTTGAGCAGAGGCTGTGCTAATCTTCTCTGTATTGTTGTAGTTTTCATATGTGCTGCTAGAGTGAGCATCATCCCATTTTCTTTTTATGGATGATGCTGGTATCATTTCTAAGAAATCTTTGCCTAATCCAAGGTCTAAAAGATCATCTCCTATACTTTTTCCTAGAAATATTTATAGTTTTTGCTCTTATACTTAAGCCTATGATCCATATGGAGATTTCTTTTAGTATATGTTGAGGTAAAAGTGTAGGTTATTTTTATTGCAAATATTCAAACACTATTTGTTGAAAATAACATCCTCTCTATTGAATTCCAGTGGCATCTTTGTAAAAAATTAATTGAACATAAATGTGAGAATTTATTTCTGTGCTTATTAAGTTTCATCATTTTATCCTTCTACCAATAACACACTGTGTTTCAAAATTGGGTAGTGTAAACTCTTCAAATATGTTGTTCTTTTTCAAATCTGTTTTCCTCCGGTCCCAATCCTTTGAATATGCATATAAATTTGAGGATCATCTTGCCAATATCTTTAAAAAGCCTGGTTGGATTTTGATGGGAATTGCTCTGTACAGTGCCTGTGCAAAATTTCTCTGACCACCAGGTGGTGCAATTTCATGCACTGACCCCTCAGAGTGGCTGGCTTGTGATTTTAATCCTGGAGAGTTATTTTATTTTTTTTTTTATCTTTACTAAGTGCCAGTGTTAGAAACAGGCTGATCTTATCTTCAGGGAGGTTGCTACTTGGGTTCATTTCTAATGCAATGTTGATGCAGTCTTGGTCTGAATGAATACCAGTTTAAAAGATTTGCATTGAACATTTTTTTTATTTTCTGTTCTTCTGGCCTTAAGAATGTGATAGCAGAACTTAGTTTCACCTAGTGACAAATTCTGTCGAGGCAAACCCAGTCTTAGACTCTGCTCACTTCTGTGGCTTCCAGTTGTTACTTAGTTGTACACATCTTAGTATTCTTCACTTCTTGCCAGAGTGTCAACGTATTTAAAAATAATTTTAAGTCGTTCATCTTTTTGTTTGTTTGTTTTTAATCCTCACTGGAGGATATTTCCCACTGATTTTTTAGAGAAAGTGGGAGAGAAAGGGAAAGACAGAAAGAAATACTGCTGTGAGAGATACACATTGATTGGCTGCCAACGCTGGCCAGGGAGGAGCCTGCCATCAAGGTATGTTGCCTTTGACCAGAATTGAACCCGGACCCTTTGGTCTGCAGGTCGACACTCTATCCACTGAGCCAAATAGGCTAGGGCTTAAGTCTTTATTTAACGTATTTAGATTTCAAAGAGAAAATCCACATAGTCTAGGTACAAGAGCATAGACCAGTATAGCCCGATTGTGTAGGTTCGAGTACCAGTTCCACCAAACACTCATCATATATCCTCAGTTAAATGGACTCACCTTTCTTTGTCACAGATTCCACATAAAATTAGTGGAAAGGTGAACATGCTAAATTCATAGGACAGTGCCTGCCAGTGCACTCAGTAAGAGCGAGCTGCAATGATGACGGCAAAGCTGATCACCGGGACACACTGACCTGGTCTTGGACATCCTCATCACACAGCTCCAGCTGCATGATCCGCTCAAAGGGCCGGAAGAGGGCTTCGTTGAAGTGGAAATGAGGTGGCTCATTCCAGTCCGTGAGGACCTCTGTCAGGATGTCATGGATGAAGGAGACAGCCTTCTGAGACACATGCCTTTCCTTGTGGCAGGCAGCCTGCAAATTCACGAGAGAAAACACCATCAGAACTCCAGGCAAGAATCTGGTTTCTAAAGGTTTTCCTAACTCACCTCATCGCAGGGAGGTGGAGGCAGCAATTCTGTCACAGTAAAAAACATTTCAAGAGGCACAGATAGGTGAGCAGCACACTAACTTGTATTTTTAATAATTTAACAAACTGCTTAGACACAACTCCAATGTCACTAACATGTTTCTAGGAAACTGAGAGTATCCAGTAATATCCTTTTTTTTAGGTGATGTAGAACATGCTGACTTTAGAGGCACCAGAGTTGCCCATGGGCTCACTGTTAGCTGTGCCCCAAACACATAAAGATCAGAGGAATCATCTGTCCCTCAG
>PVJN01041773.1:0-18590 GCA_004026805.1 Lasiurus borealis | reverse complement strand
GGGGGGGCAATGGGAAGATATGTATACATGTAACACAATAAAAAAAAACTGAAAAAAATAAAAATAAAAAATAATAATAATAAATAAAGTATATTGTGAAGACAAAAAATATAAAGTACAATAATATGACATATCTATCAACTTCCTCACAACAAGAAAATTAAATAATAAACATGCATATCCAAGTAGTTCCAATAAACAATGAGGGATGTTGAGCAGGAATTTCAGTAGCCCCATTTTTTATGTTGGTCTTATGACTTAGCCTTTAAAAGGCAGTACCCAGGCTTAGGCTTAGAGAGATGAGTGGCAGAGCTTCATACCTGGGACATGTTTGTACATAGCCCCAGTTAACTTCTGTGGGACCAGACAGGTGGAGTCATGCTGGGGCTATTCCTTTAACTAATGGTATGTATGAAGCAACAACTCCATGTTAATGACAGGGCTCAATAACATCGTGAGCAACATAGACATGGTCCTTGTTTGGACCTCACCCAAGTCCAGGTAGGGAAATACATTAATGAGTGATCACATGATTGCATAATTAAAAACTATCACAAGAGAAGTTTAGGGAGTCTTGAGACCTAATGGGGGTAGGCATTGGGATAAAGGGATACTTGAGCTTTACACTGAAAGAACAGAATTCCAGGTATGTTCAAAGGCTCTGGGGGTGAGAGGGAGCAGGTTGTATGTATGCCTTAGAAGAAAAGGGACAGTAACCATACCATGAAGGAGAAGCTGGGGGAGTAGCTATGGCCAGAACCATTAAACCATTTTCTTTTCTTACATTTTTAGAAACTAGAGGCCCAATGCACGAATTTGTGCAAGGGGCTTGCCCCCTGCCTGCTGTGGCTTCGTCCAGAAGCACATCTTGAAGGATGTCCAGTTTAATTAGCATATCACGCTTTTATTATTATAGATATAGATGTTGTCTTTATTCCTAAAAGCAAGGTAAGATGTGGAAGGGTTTAAAAGGAATGTGATGTGACATGACAGTATTATAACTTTAAAGATCTTTCTGACTAAAATGTGGAGAGAAGAATACTTGAAAGGGGTCAAGAGTGGATCTAGGGATTCATTAAAACGCAACTGAGATAACTCGGGTGAGACATGAAAGGTATCAGGATAAGAATGATGGTGTGGAGCTGAAGAAAAGTCCACTCTTCAGAAATACTCAGCAGGTAGACGTTCTCTGGCTTTTCACCTGGGTGAGGATGCCAATCTCTGAGACAACTAGATCAAGGGGTGCAAGCACACCTGCAGGTGTGACCTGAGGGAATGGCAAATGAGGAGAGGCAGAAGATGCCCAGATAAGCAAACGGCATCTGGAAAAGAGGGATATGAGCAACTGCGAGGTGGGCTAAAGGCACATGTGAAGATTCAAACAAACTTGAGATACTCAGTAGTTGGTACTAAGGAAATCTGGCACCAGGAAGCAAAGTCTCAGTCTCCAAATTGGGGTTCCACGGCCTGGCTCTTCTTAAGAATGATGAGCCAATGACAGGTTGAGGCAACTGATGCCTTGGTGTCCTGCCCATTTGGGCTTTAAAGAGTATATCAAAGTAATTCACTTGTTCAGCTGTGTTTATTTAACAAACATGCCTGGTGTAGACTGGATGCTGGGTTGGGGGCTTTGGGGACTTGAAAATATATAGGACATTGGCAGGTACGGAGGCTTAGTTCCCGAAGAGTTGGGCAATGCCAAGTGCTCCTCCAGAGCCATACCACCATGAAGGGAGGGAGACGCAGGGACGTGAAGAAGAAGAGGTGATGCGGCTCAGACTGAGGAGAGCGCTGCAGTCCAGGCTTTACTCTATAAACGGTGACGGGTTAACAAGGAGATTTTGAGCCTTGCCAAGCCTGGGTGTAGAGAAATAACTCTGCATGAAGAAGAAACAAAGAGATGGCTCCGTAGGTGTCCTAAGAGAGCAGGGAGATTTTCATGCCGTGCTCTTGGAGGTCCTAGTGTCAGGGCCTGAGGGTGTTGGGGAGAGGGTAGTAGTGCAGAAGATAGGCAGGGCCCCCCAGGCAGAGAGAGAAACCCACAAACCACCACAACCAGAACAGCTGCTCTGTTTAAAATCTTATTGGTTAGCCTAAACCGGTGTGTCTCAGTGGATAGAGCATCGGCCTGCGGACTGAAGGGTCCTGGGTTCAATTCCGGTCAAGGGCATGTGCCTTGGTGGCGGGCACATCCCCAGTGGGAGGTGTGCTGGAGGCGGCTGATTGATGTCTCTCATTGGTGTTTCTGGCTCTCTGCTCCTCTCCCTTCCTCTCTGTAAAAAAATCAATAAATTTTTTTAAAAAAATCTTATTGGTTAGAGATATAAAGAAGTCTTCTTGAGGGCAGAGCCAAGGTGGAGTTCTATGGCTAAATGTAAGTAAGGCCAAACACGTGAAATACAGGTTGGGGTGGGAGTGAATGAGGTGTGGGCCAGGGAAACACTGGTGGGAATGGAAACTGAGAAGGTGGATGCCAGCAGCAGCGTCTAAAGGGGAAGTGGCAGCCCTGTGACCAGTGGGAGGAGGAGTCCAAGCTGAGCTGTGAGCAGTCAGGACGCTCAGAGAGAGGTCAGGATCTGGGCTTGAGAGCAAGGGCAGGACTGGAGCCCTCGCTCACTGGAGGCAGAAGGCCATGCATTGCCATCTCCGCTTGGAAGAATGCACATGCCTTCTCATCACCAGTGGAAGCCCAGGGTGTGAGGAAAGACCTCAGGGGAGCAGCCAGCCCCAAGGAGCAGCAGTGGGAGGGAGCTGGAGAGAGCAGGCGAGAGCCAAGGAAGAGAGAACCCCGGGCAAACGAGGAATAGACACCGGAGAGGGGTGGACAGCGTGAAAGGCATGGACTCCGATTTCTTCCTGCCTGCACGGATTTCGCAGAGATGATAAAGCACCGCTGCGCTGCACAGGGCTTTCCTCCAGGGCAGTGGTTCTCAACCCTCCTAAGGCCGAGATCCTTGCATACAGTTCCTCATGTGGTGGTGACCCCCAACCATGACATGTTGCTACTGTGATGCATCGTGATGTAAATATCTGCATTTTCCGATGGTCTTAGGCGACCCCTGTGAAAGGGTCGTTCGACCCCCAAGGGGTCTCCACCCACAGGTTGAGAACCGCTGCCCCAGGGCTCCCACATTCCACCCCTCCCGTGACCCACCCACCTGAGGTTAAAGGGAGGGGGACACTCCCACCCTGCAGGCTGGGACGAGCCTATGGAGTTGCTGGGCTTCCCCGGGTCAGACAGCCCGCCGATGCCCTCCCAGCACGAATCCCTGATGGAGCTTCTCCAAGAAGCCACGGGTCATAAGACTTGATATCCAAATGCTGTGCTCGGGGTGTGCCCACAAACAGAGCAGCTCAGATAACAACTACACTGTCAAGCGCAAACCTGTACCAACAGGCAGATTCATCTGGGGCTTCTCCTCCAGGCATGCAGACCCCGCCCCGGTCTGGATGCCATAGACCACTCAGGCCATGCAACCCTAGTTCTTTCCTGAAAATGATTTTTTTCGTTTTCCCGAAATCTGTTTCATTTGTTATAAGTCTTGTCTTTTCAACAGGTCGGTAAGCTCCTCTAGGGCAGGGAGTGTTTCCAGTATTTCCTTTACATCCCACATCACCCCGCAGGGTCAGGCACAGAGTAGGTGCTTTAAAAGTACTAGGTGAGTGGTTCAAATAAAGCTGAGAACCCAATCTTAAAAAAAAAAAAAAGAAATCTCACATCTAACACATTGTTGCCACTTTTAAAGATTTTCCTAAAGCAGGAAGTTTAGAGATTGGCCAGTACTTGTCTGAATAATAAGTAGTAACAGTTGACCATGCCTGATCTGGCCACTTTTTGTTTAATAACCCACAATTTCTTTGTGTTTTGATAAGACTGGGACAGCTACCTCCCTGGCCAGCCCCCCGCCCTTCTATTTCCACACACACACATTTTGTCTCTAACACACACACACACACACACACACACACACACACACACATTCACACCCACCAAGGGCCTGACTCCAGCCATGTAAAACACTAGCCACTCTTCCTTAATCTGCCAGCTCAGATGAAGCTCACACAAGGTCACCACGGGCCTGTTTGGAAGCGCTCACGTCTCCAGACGGGCACTGCGTCAGTTCCTCCCCACATCTACTCTGCCCTAATTAGGAGCAGCGCTCCCCTGACACCCCAAGAGCCTCAGACTTTGCCCAGTCCCTGACACCCAGCCTCCGTATAAATAGAAAAGGCACCAGGGCCTTCTGCCCAGGGTGAGCAAGGGCACTATCCAGTGTGGGCTGCTGGGAGCGCCAGCTCATCCCTGTACCGCAGCCCCTCCATGCGGCTCCGAAGCCGCCCTCTTCCTGGACCTCATTCCCTGCACGTTCTTTTTTTTCTTTTTTATATTTTTTGATTTTTCACAAAGAGGAAGGGAGAGAGATAGAAAGTCAGAAACATCAATGAGAAAGAGACATCAGCCGCCTCCTGCACGCCCCATAGTGGAGATGTGCCCGCAAGCAAGGTACATTGCCCCCAACCAGAATCGAACCCGGGACCCTTCAGTCCACAAGCCAACGCTCTATCCACTGAGCCAAACTGGTCTCAGCCCCTGCACGTTCTTACTCCTCGGAGTTACAAGTCAGGCTTCTTTGGGGGCACAGAAAAGGTCGTTTCTACCACCAAATAAATCATTAAATTAATAATTCTATCAAAATCCTGGTCGAGACAAACGTGAATGAGGGTTCATTCCACAGGATCCGGCAGACCTGGCCTGGCTCACCGGCTCCTGGGCTCTGAGTGCTGGCACAAGGGTCCCTGCTCCTTATATCCTGCACACCACCCAGGCCAGGCAGCAGCCCGCTTTCCTTTAAAACTTTATACCCTCCGGGGGTGGGGGGAGAGCAGAACACAGCAAAGCCTAAAACCCACCGCTGGAGAGGCAGGCTGGGAACCTCCGGGGACTGTCGCCTTGAGGACTCTGGGGCCTAGGTAAAGAGATTCCGTGCAAAGGTCCTGAGGTCTGGGCCCAGAAGTCCAGGGAGGACAGCAGGAGGGAGGAAGGGGTCACTGACTCAGGAGCCCCCATTTCCCCCTACCCACTCATAATGATGACTAAAAGGTACTGAGGAAAGCCAGGGCAGCTGTTTTGCCCCTGGCCACCATCTGCTGCTGCTGAATATTTTATTAACCGCAGGCATTTGAGAGGAGGCTCTGATATTACAGGAGAAGCAGAAGCTGCTTTCACGCCCAAAAGGGTAGGATGAAATAAGTCTCAGGTTCCACCCTCCATCCCACCTGGGAGGCACACGACCAACTCGCCGGGAAGTGTTGTCTTTCAAGAGGGCCTAGAGTTAAGGGGGACACCTGGCTTAGAAACACGTAAGCCTTAAAGTGGCTTACGAGGGTTCCCCCTGAGTCCTCACCACCAAGGGCCATGAGGGAAAGATGTGAGAAAAACCCACAAAACGCCCTGCACAAAAGGCTGTCTGCTGACGTCAGCGGTCCCAGTGACCTGACTGTGTCAGCGAGCACAGGTTTAACACTGAAGCTCTGAAACACTGAAGAGATACATTTTCGAGATAACAGCAACCCACACAAAAAAGCAAACAACCTCAAAAGGCTGTTGGGTGCCACCTCATCACTACCTATGGCCTCTTGGTCTGATTCCCCAGTAGGAACTGGCCGGCCTGGGGTTGCCTGGCTTCCAGACCTTTCCTTTCCTCCCTCCATGGAAACCTCCTGGTGGAGGAGCAGTGAGTCTAAGATCCTTACTCTGTCCTTCTCTCTCCCCCTTCCTTCCAAGACAGATACTCTGGCCCCCTTCAGTTACCCAGTTAATCCAATATTTAAACAGTATTTAACTCCACAGGTCCTTGGGGCTTTCTCAGCATTTAACCCCCAGCTCATGACTTTCCTCAGCACCCAAGGCGTGACCTACCTCAAGGGCAGGAAGGTAAGACATGGGCCCCTCTTTTCTGGCCCTGCTCTCTGATAGGAACCTACCCCTCACTGCTTCCACTCCCGTGGCTGAAACAGAGCCCTGTGTGATGGTGTTTCGTGCATCGTTTTAAGTGCTTTAAAGGCTGGAAGATGGTCCTGACACGACCCCAGTGATGTAGGTAAGGGAAGGAAGCGTTATGCTTTATTTCTTCTGCTGGGGCTCAGAAAGATAAGATTTGGTCTTAGGTCCCTTCTCGGCTCACATTCACTCCCAATCAAGTCAGCGTGGCTTTAAATACCATCTTCATGAGCAAGACTCGTAAATCTGGACTTGTATCCCCAGCTCTGATGGTTCTGCCAAATCTGAGTCTTACCTCTACCTACCTTCTTCCCATACCCACGGGAATGTCTAACAAGAGTTCAAGAGCCAAGCACCTGCTCTTCCCATCAAACCTCCCACCTCTCAGAGGATGGAACCCCCATCCTTCAGATTGCTCAGGTCAAACCCTTCAAGTCATCCTTGGCTCTCTCATCCCCAACATCTAATCTATCAGAAAATCCTACTGACAACACATGTTAAAATATCTACCCCTACCACCTGAGTCAGAGGGTCAGTGTCTTGCATAAGAATTCCTGTATCATTTTTTAAATATATTTTACTGACTTTTCACAGAGATGGAGAGACATAGAGAGTTAGAAACATCAATCATGCTGCCTCCTGCACAGCCTCTACCAAGAAACATGCCCTTGACTGGAAGTGAACCTGAGACCCTTCAGTCCGAAGGCAGATGCTCTTATCCACTGAGCCAAACCAGTTAGGTCTTAAATCTTTTTTTTTTTTTTTCAGTGATCTACCTCCTTCTACCATTGCCTCCACCAATAGTATTTTCACCACCACAACAGTCAAAACATCGTTTTCATATGTAAATCAGATTACACCACCCCAGGCCCTCAACATCCTTTCTGCCCCTGTCCCCAAGGGAGGGGACTTCAGAGGGCAAGCCCTGCCGTGGCTCTAAGGCCCTCTCAGCAGTTCCCTGCACCCACCAGTCACGCCCATCTCAGGCTCTGGCATGGCTGATTCATCCACCTGTAATGATTCCCGGAAGATATCCACATACCTCCCTCCCTCCCCGCCTTCAAACCTGTGTTTACACACCTCCTCCTCCTTGGTGACGCCTACCCGACGCAACCTATTTATAATCACGAGCACGCCCCCCGGCCTCTGCTCTGTCTTCCTCCTTCCTACGCACTTCTGTATCTTCTGATTTACTTACGATGTTCACTCTTTGTCACTCCCATCACCACAACAGAAGTCCGGTGACGACAGGATCTGTATCTGTTTTACCCAGTGATGTATCCCCAGCGCTCAGAAAAGCGTGGTGGATGCTGAATAAATATTTGCTGAATGAATGAACTGCTGTTTCCCCAGGTCACAGGGCTATGAATGGTAGAAATGAGGCCGGAACGCCTGTCTCCAGACTCACAGACACACTTTTCACATGTGACCTGATTGCATTTATAAAGGGGGGGAACGCGCTTACTCTTAAGCGAGGAAGGAACAAGAAGCACCTATTTTATATCAGGTGGTAAGCCGAGCTCTGAAGAAATACACGGGAATAAGGAATGACAGGGCTGGGTACTGTTTTAAAGAGGATGATTGGGGAAGAGCTTTCTGAGGCAATGACTTTGAACAGAGACCTGAGAGAATAAAATGAGGGAGCTATCCATACAGGTAAAAGGAGGAAGAACATTCCAGGCAGGCAGGACAAGAAGGGCAAAGCCCTGAGACAGGTGCATGCTTGAGGACACAGGAGGTGGCCAGGATGGCTGAAGGTTGAACAATTTCACCTTATGTGCTGACTTTAAAAATCTAAACTATGCAGAATAGCCCTGAACTGGAAACCACCCCAAAGTCCATCAACAGTAGAAGGAGTGAATAAAATGAAAGGTACTACAAAGCCAGGAGAACTACAAACTAAACTACTCATGGCAACTTGGATAGATCTCACAAAGAACACACATAGTTTGATCCCATTTATGTAAAGTTTAAAAGAAGGTAAAACTAAAGTACATAGTTAAGGTGCATACATAGGTGGAAAAGCTATAAGGAAAAGCAAGAACCAGAGACATAGAAGCATAGAACACACTGGAATCTCAGAGAGAAGATGGGCTAGGGTGGGTGGATAAGACGTGATCAATCAAAAAAACTTGCATATTTTTTCATAACCCATGGACAATAGGATGGTGAAGGTCTGGGGCAGAGTGGGCTAGAAGGGGTCAATGGAGAAAAAAGGGGACATATGTAATACTTTCAACAATAAAGATTTAACTTAAAAAAAAAACAAACAAGAAAATGACTATCACATTGTTCTAGATATGATCAGGGATGGGGACTGTAGGGCTGGCAATAGCTATATCTTGCCCTGGAGTATTCACTTGATAGTTGTTCTTTATACTGTATATATATTTTTGTATGTCTTTAGTCTCTGATATTAAATGTACCAACACAGATTTTTAAAAGTTAATGAAAAAAAAATAAGTGAGAAGCGATTCAGTAAATTCTTACCACATATCAGGCATTACAGAGATTCATTAGACACATACTGTCTCACCCATTATTTCCTGAAAAAGCAAAGGAGTAGGGTGCACAGTATGTAACTGGCACAGAACAAATATTTATTAACCAGACAAAAAGGCACATCAGCCCCTGACAGAATAAACGGTTTTACCCAACTTTTGCGCAGAATTTACTTTTTAAACAAAGTGCATTGATAAGATCACCGTAAGATACCTAGAGAATAAAAAGTCCCAGTAAACCTAGATCACATGACGTGTAAGAGAAATAAATTTTATGTCCTTGGGAACTTCCACCGTTGCTAAGACTGACGAATGCAAGTCACAAAAGGGGTAAGGGATATTGTAGGTGGCCTGGGAAGAAACCTTGAAAAGCCATCCCTTAAGAATTTGGTGTGGCTGACATCTTGCTAAAGAAAGCACTGATCTAGCCGAAACCGGTTTGGCTCAGGGGATAGAGCATCAGCCTTCGGACTGAAAGGTCTCAGGTTCAATTCTGGTCAAGGACACGTACCTTGGCTGCGGGCACATCCCCAGTAGGGGGCCTGCAGGAGGCAGCTGATCGATGTCTCTCTCTCTCATAGATGTTTCTAACTCACTATCCTTTTCCCTTCTCTGTGTAAAAAATCAATAAAATATATTTTTAAAAAAAGAAGAAGAAGAAAGCACTGATCTTGAACTCATTGGACCTGAGGCCTGATTCTGGGAACAGCATCCAGACCCTCCCCCTCTTTCTCCTCTGTCCTTCAAGAAGGTACAAGTGAAGCCTTGGAATGGCTTTTCGGGGAGCCAGGAGCTCCTTCCTGCAGCAGGATCCTCTGTGCCTCTGCCCTTACTTCCTGTGACTCCCGCCAGCCCAGGGCCGCAGGCTTTGTAACTGCAGTTTCTGCAGGGGGGCCAGGCTGGTCTGAGTCACCTCAGGAAACCCCGCAGCATCGTATGGGGCAAAGAGTCAGGCCATCTGGTCCCCGACCTGAGGGATCGCACTGACACTAACACATGAGCTAACATTTTCTCAAAGCCCTTCCAAGGGCAGAAGGCAATCTGATTTGCTCTGAGGTCATGTGAGCCCACACTGTGAAATGAAAAACTCTCCACATGTAGATTACTCCTTCTAGGGGTGGTGGGGATTGTCTTTTAAATGTCTTAAACCCAACACCCTTCTTTCCCACTGGCGCCAGCCTTACTACAGAAAAGTGGGGCCGGTGTTTCTCAACCCCGGTGGCACACCTCGGGGCAAATCTCAAACTCTGACACAAATTCTCACATGGGCAGCTGGTTACACACACTAGGAGGCTGCTGCTCTTTCTGTGGCTCTGGCATATTATAGGATCGAATCCCAGCTCTGCCATCTGTGCCTCTGAGAAGCTACTGAACTCTGGTGCCTCAGTTTCTTCATCTGTCAAGAGGAGGTAAAGACAGCATTACTGGTACCCTTATTATTCCCAGATTCTGCACTTGCAAATTTGCCCACTCAGTAAATTCTCTCTGTAACCTTCAAAATATCAGGCCCAAGTTCCCTGCCGAGGTCCACCTAGGCTCAGCTCTGCTTCCTTGTTTCAGCTTTCATACTGCAAGTGAGGGTACTTTGGGTGGACTCTGTAGTGTCACTTCTCCCCTCCAGCCCATTTTGTGCTTTTGGTTGGTGATTTCACTGTTTAGAATAGGCCCAACCATAGTAGTAAAATAAGTATGTTAGATAAGGTTCATTCAGGCCTGAGTTACAGTACTGCTGGCAGCAAGTTCAATGTTAATCAGCAACAGCTATTAAATTAAGTGTCTTCAGGCAGAAACACACAAGAAACAAGGTGTGTATTGACCAGTTGACGAATTCGGTGGCAGGAATCTAACCCTGGATTTCCTCCTTCGGATCAATGGTTCGATATTCTTTAATTCAGCATTTGTGGTGAATAATAGAACATAAGTACTCTGAATAACAAAAATCGACGGACCTCGGAGGATTATGGCAAGGATTTAATTAATAGATATAAAGCACTTACAACAGCGCCTAGTCTACCTTAAGCACCAAGTACAACCTACAAAGGCCCAGGAGGGATGGGAAAGGGAAGGTGTAGGAAGTGACCTTAGTATCTCCCTCTTCTGCATACTGGATGCACTGACCCGGGACTGTTTCTTTACGGTCAGGGAAAGTCAATTCCGGTGCCCACACTCACACGTCCAGATAAATTCCTTCTCAGAACCGCCCCTCTCTGTGGGCATGAAACAACCGTCAAGGGCACACTGAGGTTGTAGTTTATTTGTCCCTAATGAAAATTCTAGGCATGGAGAAAAAGAAAACCTTGGCGCTCTGTTCTCTGTTCCCTGCCCACAGATAAGGTGCGGAAACTCTGTTATCTGTAATGGAAGCTGCGGTGCACATCGAGAAGAGCAGGGAGCAAACAGATTTGGAAGCTGCTCATTCCACGGTTCGCTTAAGCCACAACGAAAACTCAGTCCTGGTTGCTACTTCTCTCCCCTTCTTCCCTGGCTTTTGACCAGCTGGACAGTGGGGGTGCTTATCGGTCATTAACAGCCAGCAGAAATTAGAGAGTGAGAGTTACATTTCCCTGAAACGGTTCAAAGGAACCATTGTGAAAGATGACTTAGCAAGTAGTGTTTACACTGTACCCCTCATGCGTTCCATTTTAGACCCTGCCGGGCCTGTATTGGATGTGTGGGGAGGCACGGGACTTGGTTGAACAGTCTGGAAGGAGGATTCTCCGAAAGCTCGGAGGCCTCTCGGGGCAGCCCCTGCCTGGACTTTTCCAAACAAGTCTGAGCCCCCAAGTGTTTTACTGGGATTTTTATGTTTAGTCTTCAAAACGTCCTTGTTTGAAAGACACGACAGAGGCAGGTGTTTTCTCAAGGATGCTCACCTGGCTGGTAGTATCTAATAGTTAATTTTAGTTCAAGCTGTTGTTACTATAAAAGCCTAAGGAGACAGGCCAACGGGGCTACTTGGTGGCTATAGCAAAGTAGTCCCTTAACCTCTCTTTCACAGAAATGTGTGTCAGAGGAATCATTCATCCATCCTTCAGGGTCTGCTGGTCCGCCCCAGCAGGATGTCATGTGACAGTGGACTTTATGGTGCCAGGGCACTTGGGCATCGCTCTGCTTAAAGGTGACTAGCTGCAGGTGTGCCTCCCACAGCATATAATTACCAGGGCCACATGCTCAGGTGGATTTGTATATGGTAGTAGCATGCTTTTATCCCTGGTGGAAAGAGCCATGCTTTAAAAATAAAATAAAAACCAATGCTTTAAGCTCAAACATTTTCCTAAAAGTACATTGTAATAAGTTGGATAGTGTCCCTAAAAAGCTATATCCAAGTCCTAATCTGCAGTTCCTGGGAATATGACTTTATTTGGAAACAGGGGCTTTGCAGATGCAATTAACTTAAGGATC
This sequence comes from Lasiurus borealis, assembly GCA_004026805.1. Lineage (NCBI taxonomy): Eukaryota > Metazoa > Chordata > Mammalia > Chiroptera > Vespertilionidae > Lasiurus > Lasiurus borealis. The sequence continues at coordinate 6,686 of PVJN01041773.1, read as the reverse complement.
TTGAGATGAGATCGTCCTGAATGTAAGGTGGATCCTAAATCCAATGCCTAGTGTCTTTGAAAGAGAAGAGAGAGGGCATGTGAGACTCAGAGGAAGAGACACACGGAAGAAGACAGGCGAAGACTGGAGCTACCAGGAACCACCACAAGCTGGAATCAGCAAGAAATGATCCTTTCTAGAATCTCTGGAGGGAACATGGCCCCGCCAACACCTTGATTTCAGACTCCTGGCCTCCAGAACTGTGAAAGAATAAATCTCTGTTGCTTTAAGCTACCAAGTTTGTGGTAACTTGTCACAGTAGTCAAGTTACCACAAACTTGACTACTTGGAAACTAGCAATCCATATCGCAAATATTTCTTTTAATCCTAAACCAAAAAGTCATTCACTGTTTTAAAGACAAATGATCAATGATCTAGCCATTCCAAAAACAATCCACCAGCATTATCTTGGCACAGCAATGACTGCTCAACTATTCGCTGGTGAAGCAGCCCTGGGAAGCTACAGAGTCGAACAGATGGTCATGATGCACATCTCCTGGGCCTTCAGATTCCTCCCAGAACTACAGCCAGCCTCACTGACAGTGTACTCCATGTCACCAGTTTACAGAAGAAGAAACTAAGGTTCCAGCATGTTAAGAGATTTCCCAGGACACCAGAGCGGGTTAATAGCTGGGACTAGGACTCAGGTTTCCTAACTCCCCTTGGGCTTGGTTTGTGGGGCCAGAGTGCTTCCACATCTGGAGGGGAGTAGGCCAGGGAGGCGGGATGGAGGGGGAGAATTATACTAATACAGACATGGAGGAAGGGAAGGAGAAAGGGGCCAAATGGACAGGAGCTAAGACAAGTGATTTCCACCAGTTTCTAGAACACAGACATTATAATTTACTTTTAAGAAGTATTTGGTGGTTTTCTGAATTTTCCAGCAAAGACTGGATTTGAACAGACACAGATTCATATTCCCACTCTCTGACTTCTCTCAATGTGACTCTGAATCAGTTATTTAAACTCTCTAAGCCTGGGATCCTCATTTACAAAATGGAGACAACATTTATCTCATTTGATCATAGTGATGATTAAATCACAGAATGTGTATAAAGAAATCTCACTTAGGCAACAGCCTACCTGCAGCAGGCACCATCTATTTAAATTAAGAATGCTAAACACAGATTCAATGTAGAGGTCATCCTTGGAGGTAGGAGCAGGATATAGTAATGCAGAGGTAACGAGAGGGGTTTCAACTCTATTGTTAACATTTTTTTCTTTTTTAAAAAATATATTTTATTGATTTTTTTTACAGAGAGGAAGGGAGAGGAATAGAGAGTAGAAACATCGATGAGAGAGAAACACCTACTGCAACACCCCCTCCTGGGGCTGTGCCTGCAACCAAGGTACATGCTCTTGACTGGAATCGAACCTGGGACCCTTTAGTCCACAGGCCAACAGTCTATCTATCCACTGAGCAAAACCGGTTAGAGCTTGTTAACGTCATCTCAATTGGATCCTGGGTAGGTGATTGTTTGCTCTATCATCCTTCACAATGTTTTGTTTTAAATGCATTTTTTAAAGTTGCACATAGAAAGAAATTAAAAAATGAACAGCCATTATTATCATTTTATTAATGAAAAAATGTGAATGTACTTCTTACTCCATGCTGAGTACTGGGCTTGGCACAAAAATGGGTACTAAGGTGAGTGAGATTTAGTCCCTCGGATCTGGCAGGGGCTCTGACACGCACATTACTGTAAGATCAGGCAGAATGAGGTATGTGACCATGGAGTGTAAAAAGAAAGAAGAGACACCCTAACTGCTTGGGGAGACTTTCTAAAGTTTCACCACCCAGGTGGCAGCTGACATGGGCCTTAAAAACAGAGTAGGATCTTAAGAAGTAGACAAAACAAATAAGATGTCTAGCTAACAAGTACGGCCTCGGCAAAGCCCTCAGGAGGGAAAGCAGCACGATTAGACAGATCATAGGCAGAGACCAGACCAGACAGTGCAAGATCAGAGAAGCCAGGGAATGAGGACGTGTGCAAGAAGGCACGGTGGTATTCCATGTACACTGAGAAAAGAACATCAGATTGCTTTCTCTTGTAACTTTCAATGTTCATGTACTAGTACAGGGGGCAAAACACAGATTTCACCTTCAGGGGGTAGTAAAGGAGGAGGAGGTATAGCTGACCACTTTCAAAGACACACGTGCCTGACACAAGGAAAGCAAAGGATGGTCACTGAAGACCCTGGTAATATCAGGATGAATGTTTACTCAGGAGGCCTCAGATAGTTCTAGAGCAGCGGTTCTCAACCTGTGGGTCTCAACCCTGGCAGGGGTCGAACGACCAAAACAAGGGGTTGCCTAAAGCCATCGGAAAATACATAATGCATATCAGATACATTCCGAATCATAACTGTAGCAAAATTACAGTTTTGAAGTAGCCACCAAAATTATTTTTTGGTTTGGGGTCACCGCAACATGAGGAACTGTATTGCAGGGTCACAGCTTTAGAAAGGTTGAGAACCACTGTTCTAGAGGAAGGGGAGGGGGGAACTAGTGGGACAGAGAGAACTACAGATGCCGGCAAGATAAGAGACAGACATTGCCTCCACATACCGAGTTCCAGAGAAAGCAAAAGGAGCAAGGTCACAAACCGAAGTGGCATTCTCTGACTGGCAAACAAGATGAGACTCAGAGTGATTTTTCTTAGACTAACAAGAGTCCCCAGTGCATTTTCCAAAAGGACTGGGGATGACCGTGCACACAAATGACAAATGTCCCCCCAAACACACTTCTTCCAGGTATAAGATATTTCATAGCTTTTATGAAATAAAACTTGAAAACTATCGTTTTATAATTAGAGCAAAGATAATATAACGTGAAGAATGACGTTCTCAATAAAATCAGAATTAAGGCCATCTGCCCACATGATTTTACCACATCAAGATTTCAAAGCAAAGGAAGGAAAACCTCAGCCACAAACAACAGGATGGTGATGAAAAGGGGGTGAGGAAAGTAGGAGATGGTAAAGAGGGGGCGGGGATAAATGGTGATGAAAGGAGACTTAACTTGGAGTGGTGAACACACAATATAATACACAGGAGATGTGTGATTGTACACCTGAAACCTATATAATTTTATTAACCAATGTCACCCCAATACATCCAACAAAAATATTTTTAATTAAAATAAATGATTTCAAACCAGCCACTTGGGAAAATATTCTGGCAATTTCTCAAAAAGTTAAATGCAGACTTACTACATGACCCGGCAATTTCATTTCTAGGTATATAATCAAAGATTCCACAAATATTCATAGCAGCAATATTGATAAGAGCCAAAAAGTAGAAACCACCCAAATGTCTATCGATTGATGAATAGATAAATAAAAATGTAATATATCCAGACAATGAAATATTATTCAAATATAAAGGAAAAAAATGAAGTACTGACATGTGCTACAACATGATGAAACTTCAAAACATTATGCTAAGCGAAAGAAGCCAGGCGCAGAAAGGCTACATACTGTATGATGCCAGTCATACAAAATATCCAGAACAGGCAAATCTATAAAGAGAGAAAGTAAATCAGCGGTTGTCTGGGGAGTGAGGTTGTCAGCAAGTGACTACTCAGTGATATGGCTTCTTTATGTTCTGAATTGAATAATGGCAACAACTGCACAACTTTGTTAGGATACTAAAACCACCGAATTTCACACTTTAAAAAAATAAAAAATAAATGAAAATAATTTTTTTGAAACTGGATCTTCTGATGACTTGGGCAGGATAGAACATGAAAGTACCTCCTCTCTCACCCCCACCACCACCCCACACATACACATCACTGCTCCACATGTCCATCAATAAGTTACTCTTCCCATATATTGTTATATTGAAATGATGCCAGAATGACACTAAACCACAAAAGACCAGTCCACTCATAATCACACGCTTAAAAGAATAGCAATAATAATTAATGACTAAAATTTATTAAATATTTACTATGTGTCAGGCACTCTAGTAAACACTTTACATGGATTAGCTCATTTCATTTCTCCCATCCCCATTTTACAGATGAGGAAATTAGGGCACAAATAAATTTCATAATCTGTGTCAGGTCACCCAGTCTGGATTTAACCCCAGGCAGTATGACTCAAGAGCATTGTGCTATTCAGCCTCAACTGACTTTGTCTTTTTTAAATCACCTGCAAAATTCGCTGACTTCTAGTGTAAATCAAGGCAGGAGAGGGTGGAGATTTTAAAACAACCAAAAACTACTGACTCAAATAGCAATCCCAGACAGCAAATTAAAAAGACCCAAGGCTCTGAGGGTGAGACCAAGCTGAGGGCTGCATCATGTGACAATGAACACTGCAAACTGAATGCAACCCAAGCATAAAATTCTAGATTTTTCCCTCTACATATGGCTATGGTTTCTCCCAGTCCACAGTAATCTAATCATCTAAGTAAATGCTAGCCCCATCACAAGTACAAACAAAAACACTGGGTATTATGTATATGATTGTTTGTGTGTATGTGTGTGTATTTCACATATATCTGAAACAACATGGTATATATGTTTACATACATGGGTGCTCACTACATCATGAGGGGCAGATGGTAAGTTCCAAGTCCTACATCACAGGACAGAGAGAGATGAATGCGGACAAAGTAATCCAAGAGGACTGTTGAGCAGGCATTGAGAACTAGCATTTAGGAAGGGGAAGGAAGGATACTACTTGAGGCAAAGTGGGAGAGAAAACCTTGGATTAATCTACCTCTGGTCATATGTAGTGGGTAAAATCTAAAATCAAGGATGCCTGCCTGATTCAATCAAGGAGTGCGCACTGTGTAGTGCACTGGAAAATAAGGGTGGACAGGCAGGAAGGGGTTATGTAACATATTCAAAGTCAAGGGGAGTGTTTGGACCTGATGGAGTAAGAGAAGCAGATTATGCTTTTAAAGTTGTGAAAGCTTTATCGAATCATCAGAAACACTGGCTTCGATATTTCCTGACTCAACCCTGGAGTTCACATTATATATATATATATCTTTTTCTAATTTAATTTGAAATACTTTGTTTCACTCACATCCACCCCCCAAGGCCGTGACCTAGTGGAAACCTTCATCTTAGCAGTTCAAACACGTTGGCTTAAAATCTCAGCCCTGAACAAAACCTCCCAAAGCCGCATGGCCCCTTCCAGTTTCTCACCCTCGTTTCATCTGCAAAGAATCAACATCCTACGGAGAAAAAATACACTTTTTTTTTTGTAACGTGAACAATATTTCCTGGCGCTCGGTCACTGAAATCCTCTTCTTTCGTTGATACAACTGAATGACAAAATATCCAACGTTTCTTCCCGGGTGAACAGAAACTCGCATTGCCTGCTGCCCTGGACTACACAACGTATCCATCCCATACAGAGTCAGCGGCCGGTGTGTATGTCAGGGGACCCCTATGCGAACTCCTTCCTCTCCTGGCTTCCCTACCCTACAGCTGCACCCCAATTCTGGGCACTTTCCACAGGCTTCCACCTGGGTCTCAGGTGTCTCTGGGGATTTGTACTTAGGGGCAAAATAATAATAATAATAATAATAATAATAATAATAATAATAATAAAAAAATTTTACCCAAGGAACAGGAATGTCCTGTAAGAAGGAATCAAGGGGCTTAGATGGTGCTTCAGAATAATAATAATAATAATAATAATAATAATAAAATTTAACCAAGGAACAGGAATGTCCTGTAAGAAGGAATCAAGGGGCTTAGATGGTGCTTCAGAATAATAATAATAATTAATAATAATAATAATAATAAAATTTAACCAAGGAACAGGAATGTCCTGTAAGAAGGAATCAAGGGGCTTTAGATGGTGCTTCAGAATAATAATAATAATAATAATAATAGTAAAATTTACCCAAGGAACAGGAATAAGGGACAGGAATGTCCTGTAAGAAGGAATCAAGGGGCTTAGATGGTGCTTCAGAATAATAATAATAATAATAGTAAAATTTACCCAAGGAACAGGAATAAGGGACAGGAATGTCCTGTAAGAAGGAATCAAGGGGCTTAGATGGTGCTTCAGAATAATAATAATAATAATAATAATAATAATAAAATTTAGCCAAGGAACAGGAATGTCCTGTAAGAAGGAATCAAGGGGCTTAGATGGTGCTTCAGAATAATAATAATAATAATAATAATAATAATAATAATAATAATAAAATTTAGCCAAGGAATAGGAATGTCCTGTAAGAAGGAATCAAGGGGCTTTAGCTGGTGCTTCAGGGTGGCCTGCAAGCCAGCGCCCCCCGCTCCCTAACTCAAGTAAGACAAGCACACGCAGGTGTCCCCACTCCAGGGGACCCCCGATCCCGGCCGGGGCGCGCACCCACCGGACGAGGGGCTCCTTCTCGGGCGCGGCGGGCTCGTCCAGGCACGGGCACGGGCAGCAGCAGCACAGGATCCGCAGCCAGTCCCTCAGCCCCATGGGGAGCGAGCCGCCCCGCCGGCGCCGGGGGACTCGGAGGAAGCCGCGGGGGCGAGCGGTCGCGGCAGGGGCGCGGCCGCGGGGCCGGCATCCAGGTGCGGGCACGGTCTGCGCCCGGGCGTCGCGGGCCGCTCCGTGCGCATCACGCCGCGGCGGGGGACGCGGGCGAGGCCGGCGGCGCCTCCGCGGTCCGGGAGCCGCAGG
>PVJN01041772.1:0-18735 GCA_004026805.1 Lasiurus borealis | reverse complement strand
TTTTTTAAAAGGGCAGCTGAGCACCACCAGGGAGAGTGTGGTGTGGCCACATTCTCTGGCTCTGGCCCCACCACTGTTGGACTCGGCATCACTTGGGGGATGGAGTGACCACTTCTCACATGTTCAGGGGCATCATTCCTTGTGTTTAAGGATGGTTCGTCTCCAGCAGTCACATCATTTCTTGTGTTTAAGGATGGTTTGTCTCCAGCAGTCATTCATGGGCCAGCAGGAAGACCCATTTCCTTGGCCCTGGTCAGCAGCACACACCCCCACCACCCACCCACCCACCTCATCACCCCCATCCCCGCCCTCAGCACTTCCCTTCCTCTGCTCTTCCTGTTACTTCTTGGAGAGTATCCCCCGACCCTGAGGATTGGGTTAAAAAGCAGCTTCACTTCCATTCTGTGTGAGGTGACCTTTCTTCTTGACTGAGCCTGGAGCCCAGCTCCGGGGGGAGAGCCACAGCCCAGGGCATTGGGCTGCTCACCAACAATCCAGACATTTTTCTGAAGAGCAGCTCACAGGAGGCAGCGCCCGAGCGAGCGTGGTCTGGAGCTGCTGGGTCGAGCTGTATAAATATTGCAGATCCAGCTTCTATCTTGTTCTTTATTGCTCTTTTCAGCGCCCGCTGACCGCGCCGCCAGGCAGGCTGCAGGGACGTGGGCGCTTTATGAAGCCAGCGCCAGAGCCGCACCACATTTAATATAAATTGATTTATTGAATCAAGCACAGAAGCCCTGTTACAGAAACCCCAGGCTCTGCCCTCCAGAGGGCCACCGAATAAAGCAGCCCCAACTGACACTCCTCGTTAGCTTCTCCCCGGATCCCCAGGCAGTTTTTAAAGGAATAGTGTCCCTCTTTTGGACCTGAATTTATATGTTGGCCATGCCTGTGGGCCTAATTAGCTCAGCATTATTAGTCTTACTGGGAAAGCCTGCATTTTCTAACAGCTTGACTCTTGAGTTTTAAAAAGTAATTGGAAAATTCATACCCTGTCCTTCTCCCTCTTTTTGTTTTTAATCACTTCTAACCCCATCTTTGGGAACACACCTGCAGGTGCCTCTGCCTCGCAGTGCTGGGCTCCGGAGGACTTCTCAGCCCCGCCCTTGCGAATCCGAGCCTCCTGTGGAGCCACAGGCCTTGCAGGAGGCTTTTCAGACTCACCAGAGAAATAACACATTTTAATTTTATAATGACTTCACCAGAAAGCAGTTAACCTGGTATTAATTTCCTCCCAGCCACTTGTATTTTCATAATTTAATGATTAAGAGCTACCTTGGCAGCAATCTGCAAATCTGACTTTGTAGAGGAAGGAGGGGCATGGAGGTCATTTTAGAGAATTTTAACCCGAAAACCTCAACAGATTGTCCAGGATGGGAATTGGCTGGGTCAGAGACCAGGCACCCAAAAAGTCCCCTCCCCCACTCCCCTTTCCAAGTTCCTGGAGCTGAAGTCAGAACCGCTGGGCCTCCTGTGGGAGGGGCCTCTGCGGGCTCAGGGCCCAGATGATGAATGTTTATTTGCGATGTGCATGTTCTGCATCTTTTCAAGATTTGCAGCTCTAGCTGCAGGAGCAGCAGGGAAGAAAGCCTGCCTGCTGTGTGCAGCACATCTCCTGACAGTGATGAATGACTCCTTGCTCCCAGCCTCCTCCCCGCCGCTCTGCCCAGGAGGCCCGGGAAGCTCTGAGGTCGTTACAAATGGCTGGAAACCGAGACAGACAGGCATTGTCAGGCCCCAGAGCGGAGAGAGAAGGGAGGTGCCCAGCCAGCTTGCTCCCTGTGGGTCGTCCACTCACCTCTCTCTATGTTAATAGTAACTGTAAATTCATCATTTCTGACGTGGCCAAGCTACCTCCAAGCCTTCCTTTCGCCTTTAGACCCTTGGAATAGCCACGGCGTCGATCCGTGCCCATTCAGACCCCCTAAGCAGAGAGGGTACAGACGTTCTTCCCCAGCAATTGCTGTCTGGGGTTGCACTGTCTATGAGTGGGGCTGAGTGAGCTCCAAGTGTTCCAGAGAAATTTTAGGATGGCCTGTGCTTGGGAAAATCCCGGTTAAAATAGCCAGTGTCCTTTGGGCCATGGAACCGAGGGAGGATGCACTTTATATCCAGCAATCCTCTTTGCGTCCCTGCTGCATATTGACGTGGAGGAGCGGGTAAGAACAGGCAGGTGGAGCCAGGCCGCCGGCTGGATCAGTCCTCAAATAGGTCTTAGACAAATGATGTTGCCTCCTCCTGCCTCAGTTTTCCCACTTATAAATGGGGCTAATGATAATGCCTAATAAGAGGATGTCATCAGTCAGTATAGCCGAGGGTTTTGAGCAAAACCTGGCATGAAACAAGTGCTATATGTGTCTAGTAATATATTTATTAGGGCACAAATTCATGCACCTTGAAAGGAACTGTGGGCCTCAAGGCTGCGGTGGGCACAGGGTGGGGTCTCAGCCCATCCTCCATGCCCTTGCCTGGCCCCTCCCACCATGGCCCCCAATCCCGTCTGCTGGCAGCCCCACTCCCACCTCTGCTGCTCCCACATGCTGACGGTGCCAGCCCCACTCGCTTCCGCTGACACCAGCAGCAAGTGCAAGTGGTGGCTGCTGCCTCGGTTGGTCCTCAGGTGCAGGGGGAGGTGGAGAAGCCCTCAGGGGTGGTCAGGGCCGCAGCTGCTTACACCTGCTGCCTGAGCAATTGGGACCAGCTCTGGGTGTGAGGGGTGGCTCTAGCACCCGCTGTGGTGGGAGTGCAAGGTGGGACCATGGTGCATGGGAGCAAAGAATTTTCAGTAATGCCGAGACCGGTTTGACTCAGTGGGTAGAGCGTCAGCTTGCGGACTGAGAGGTCCCAGGTTCAATTCCAGTCAGTGGCATGTACCTTGCTTGCGGGCACATTTCCACTGTGGGGTGTGCAGGAGGCGGCTGATCGATGTTTCTCTCTCATCGATGTTTCCGACTTTCTATCACTCTCCCTTCCTCTCTGTAAAAAATCAATAAAATATATTTTTTTAAAAAAAAAGAATTTTCAGTAATCACCAGAGGCTCGCCCCCATGATACCTGGCGCTTTGGGCATTTTGGTCTGACACCTCTGCTCACCTGCTCCACCATCTTGCCATGGCCGATACCCACCACATTCTGCACTCTGCCACCTGCTGCCGATGCCCATCATGTTCCGCACTCACCCCCTGGTGGTCAGCACACATCATAGCAACCAGTTGTTCGGTTGTTCCGCTTTCAGTCTATTTGCATATTAAGGTTTTATAGAGAGAGATTACAGAGAGTGGAAGGGTCAGCAAGATCTGGGCTTTGCCTCAGGAGATTTAAACCTAATGTGTGTTGAGGTGCATGTTTTTCAAGGTAATGAGACGTTAGGAACCAAAAAGAAATGGGGGGCCTGAGGTAAGGTCAAGGTGTGCTGACCATGGTGCAGGTAAGAGGGACTTTCGTCTATGAGAAGAGACACCATCAATATGATAGGAAGCCGACCTGGGCCACCCCCTCCTCAGGGTACCGCTGGATAGGGTGATTTTTTTTTTTATTTGAGAAGCCTTTGGGGTCCATACACTGACTTTTCACTTCCTTTCTGAGTCCTCGCTGCGGGACCTTTGACCATGCATGCCACTGTAGCCCTCCTGAGCCAGGGGTCTGGGATGCCAAGCCCCCCAGTGGCAAAGCCAAATCCTCACATCAGCGGGGCCTTCGCAGAAGGACTGTGCTGGTGTCACAGAGACGGCCAGCGGGCCCAGCTGGCTTCCTGGAAGTCGGGAGCAAGACACTTTCTACCTATAAATCTAGTCTGAAAAATCTCAGGAGCGAGGGGAGCAGATCTGTTGGAATTTGTGACTGAATAACTAAAGACAGAATATAGGACTTACTAAAAGGGGTTTAAAGAGACGGCCACGCGGGTGTGTAAGAGTGGATGGTTGTTTTTAAGAAAGAGGTTGGGATTGGGGCCGTCATAGAGAAGCTTGTATTTGAACCGAAGGCCTGAGGGTAAGGCCTTCGGTTCAAATATAAGGTCTGAAGGTAAGGGAGGTGGGGGGCATTCCCAGCAGAGAGCACAACACCAGGAGATGCCCAGAGGCAGGAAAAAGAATGAGTGTTTGGGGAGTGTGGGAGCTAGAGGTAGTACGGGAAGTAGCAGTCATGGAGGACTGGGCCCCAGCTGGGCTGCAGCAGGTCCTAGCGCCCCCACCCCCCATGTCAGGCTTCAACTCATTCTTTACGACTTCATGGGGATATTCCAGGGGAGGTTCAGAGCGTGGGTTGGGGTGTTGGGTCAGGAAGGCTTGGAACAGTCATTACTTGCTAACCAGCACAGAAGTATCTCGGTGCTTTAACTCCTCTCACACACTTAACACTGCCTGCACCAGCTGGGTGACAGTCCTGCGCTGGCCTAACGGTGCGTGCAGAAGGACTGTCAGACTAGTCAGTGTGTTGGAGGCGGCTGCTGGGGACCTCGGAGTGGCTTGCCAAGCGGGCAGTGGTGAACAGCTCAGTGTTGCTGCCGGAAGGCCTCAAACCTCTGTGAAGTGCGGAAGTGGCACCCACCCACGCCCCGGGGCAGGGCTGTGAGGCTGACAGCGGATTGGAAGGACATAGGGTTCAATCCTCAGCCTATTTATAATAAGATCCTGTTTTTAAGGAAATTCCAGAGAAGTGAGCACTTCAGCACTCCCACGGACTTCCAGGTACATTGCAGCTCTGCCAAGGAGTCAGGCTCCTGTGTCCAGCCTACACTCCTCCAGCTACAAATGGCATTCCTCCCAGAGCTTGGGAAAGTTTTCCCTTCCCTGTCCTCCGGGTTTCGGAGTAGGAAAACCCAGCACTGCTGATTTCAAGTTGACCTCTTATAGCCTGTGGGAGCGTCTTCCTCAGAAGCAGCTGGGGTGCTGGTTTAAGACCCCTGCTTCGCCCAGGAATCCACATACGAGTGTTGGAGATCCGCCGTTCCAAACCCCGAAGGACCTCGTCCTACCTACCGTCATGTTCCTCCTGCCGGCAGACAGGTGCATCCCAGACTTCTTCAGAGCAGGGCCACGCCTGCTCCTTGCTGAAGACCTGAATTCAGATCTTTGCAGAAGAACTGGAAATGTCTGTGACACATTCACTTCCGTTCTTCATCTTGTTGCTCTGGCAAAGGCAATGAAACTCTGCCCGAGTCTGGGCTCTGGTTGCACTGGGACTGAATCGGCTCGCCAGCCCCCCGGGGTAACCCAGTGCCTGTGTGTTGTGCTTGGTAGCTTAAGGACAGAATGCAGGGCTTTAGCGCTGTGGGGTCACCAGTCTTTACCGTGGGTCAGGCGTTGTGTTGGATATCGGAGATGTAAAGGCACTGAAAACTCCCTGCCCTCGTGGCGCTTACAGTCAGGTGTAGGGCAGAGCCAGACGTGCGTGGTTACAATCTTATACTAAAACTCGGAGAGAAGAGCTCACCCACAGTGAGGCTTTCTTGTGAGCCCTGTGTAGCCTTACACGTTGACCTTGGGCGGCCTGGGGCATTCTTAGGGTGGATGTGAGCAGCTGCTCGCAGAACTGATCGTTTGGCGAGCATTGGACGGCTTGGCCCTTTAACAGGTTTGTTACTTTTGCCACCTGCTTTTCTTCCCACTGTTGTTTGGGAGCCTCTTTGCCCGCCTGCGTGGGCCTGAGTCCGGAGGGGGCCATGGGCGGGGCGGATGAGGCGTGAAAACCTAGGTGCCAACAGTGGGCCAGAGTCCAGCAGAGCCTCTCATTTCTCCTGTTGATGCTGTGCCCACGGCCTAGATGGTCGTGGCCCCGGGCACAGGACAGACACACAGGCCGGGTCCCGAGACCATGCTCGCAGGCATCCAGCTGGCTGGTTTCTCGTTCCTGTTCGTCCCGGGCAGTAAGACCCTCTCCCATGTTGCTTAGCCCTTCCGGTGGCCTTAGCTCACCCTGCAAACCATTGGGCCCTTACATGTGGAGATTTAGTCTGAATTTATTACTAACCAAACAACTTGAAAGCCAAACCTCAGGTTAAACCCAATCCTACAGGGATCTGGTGCACCTACTATAGAGTAAAGAGAAGAAAAAGCCCGAGAAGGTGGTTTATTGGAACCTCTGTGGGCCTTCTCAGTGTGAAAACCCGGGGTGGGGCTGAAGGAGACTTTAATTTCTTTCTTAACGATTTTCTCCTACGATGAGGATCAGTGGTTTAGCATCCCTGTTGCACAGCATGCCAGTTTATTGGGTTTACACAGATTCATAGCTCTTCAAGGATGGGCAGAGGGCCCTGGTTGGGAGCACAGGCTTGTATTGGGGAGGAACTGGAAGTGAGCTGGGCCTCTGGTTTTCCTAGTTGTGTGACCTGTTTTCTTACTTGTGTAATGGGGTTAATGTTAATGACTGTCTTACAAGAGAGTTATAGGAAGTAAATAAGTTTTAAGAGTATACGTGCTTGGAGCAGTGCCTAGAGCCAAGCAAATATACGATGAATGTTGGGTATATTGGAATTCTTTAGTGTTAGGGGTGAGGGAACAGCAGGCAATGGGACATCTGCCGCCTTTGTAGTCCTCCATCTAGACCAGGAGGGCCTGGGTACAGAGCCAAAAACTCCTTGTGGTGAAGATGGGCACCATCGCCCAGGCCTGTGCTGCTCACCTGGGGCGTGAGTCACGTGGGGATAGGCAGAAGATTCCAGAAGAGTATGGGAATCCTCAGGTGAAACATCTATTTTGTAGTTAGGCGGGGGGGTGGAATGGGTATTTCTTGTGTGTGTGTTGAAATAAATGTTAGTTATGCATATGCTTATGAAAAATGTTTGTGCCTTTTTAAGCTAAAACCAGAGTTGAAAAGCATGGATGCTTACTTGGAGATCCTGGAGCCCCCTGTGGTTTTTCCAATTCAAGGGCACAGGAATGGAAATTTTTAACCCAGCTAGGCCAGGTTAGAGTCCCGTGGACGTGAGAGGGGCTTGGTGCTCCAGGATACAAACATCTATCGTGGTTACCAGAGTGAGAGGCACTTCATGAGGGAGGGCAGCAAGTAAAACCCTTTTTTGTGGAGAACAGTCTACTTGCTCTTTTCTGCCCACCATTCATGGATATAGGTCAAGATTGGTTATCTTCTGATTTGTATACATTTGTATATATTGGTGTGGTCTCAGACAGTATAAAGGCCAGTGTGAGTGAAGTTCATGTTTTTTTCAGAAGCAGTGGTCCCTGAGAAAGCAGAAATAGTTCCAAATTTGTATGTTCATACAGTAAGGATCTTGGATTCACACCTGTGAAAGATCTAAATGTTACCGAATAAAATAAGAAGCTGTCCTAGCCAAGTAGATACTGAATCAGAAATGATTTCCAAATCTGAAATTTCCCCTAAAAGTCATCCTGAATATTTTATCTAGAAACATTATTGGTTCTGTTTTGTATGCACGATTGATTATATTTTCAAAAGGCTGATTCAAAGCATCTTCAATGTGAGTCTTTTCCCACTGCTAACCTTGAACCAGTGAGTCCAGAAATGACCTTTATTCATGTTATATATTTCCAGCACCTGTGCCAGTGCCTGGCACATAGTAGGTGCTCAGTAAATATTCAGGAATGAATCCATAGAACCCATTGGTCTCATCTGATCCAAGCCTGAGCTCCTAACTTGGAGCTGCATAGTAGGAGCAGGTTTTCTGTTCCTCTCCCCAAGTTTTCAGCTCTGGGTAGGGACCCATTAATTGGGTTGTGAATTCAATTTTACACAAATTAAGTAGCATAGGAAGGAAAAGGACCACATGGTAAGTGTAAATATTGTGTTTGGGATGTGTGTGTGTGTACAGTGAGTTACCAAGAAAGATACATGTCTTACCATAGTCAAACACTGTGAACTCTGCTCCAACCCAGTCTGCTGTCCCAGAGAACACAGACCAGTGACTGGAGAGTGAGGTCTGGGACCTCTTGCTGTCATCCAGGGGCTCTGGGAGGAAGCGGAGTCTTCAGGCCAAAAGAGAGGGATGGTCACGGCTCCCAGAGCTCCAGGCAGCCTCCGGCTCGGGCATGCTGGCAGGAGGAGTGGGACAGGGAGGCATATTCCTTAGGGCTTCTGTGTTGGTCCTACTAATCAGGGGATTTCCTCAAGGACAACTGCAATGTCAGGGGACAGAACTGGGGTCCCATTTTGGAAAAAGTTTTCCTGGAGAGACAGCTGGAACGTTTCCCCTTTCATTTGTTTTTCTCCTCACAGCCAGCCAGGCATACAAAAGAGGACTATATTACACCTACTGGCTCTCCCGGCCGTATCACCAAATATTAATCGCACTGTTACAGACCAGGCATATGTTTGTGTCTGAATCCAGGCTGCTGGACTCTGTTAGCACAAGCACATCCACTTGTGTAATAGCGTAGGGCCCACAGGCTTCAATTAATTTAAAACCCTCCACGGACCAAAGGGAGAAAGCAAAATAGCATTTGTTGGTGGAGACGGCCTCACAAGGAAACATATCCGGGAATCTAAGACCAACAAATTCAACACAATTTCTACCATTGCATAGTTCATAGAAGTAGAATATCTCAAAAATTTATGCAAACCACAAAAAACAAACAAACAAAAAAAAAAAAAAAACACGCTGAGTAGCAACAGCAATCCTGAGAAAGTAGAACAGAATTTTAGGAATCACATTGCCTGATACCAAACTGTACCACGAGGCTACCGTAATCAAGGCAGCATGATTCTGGCTTAAACACAGACATATAGATCAATGGGACAGAACAGACAGAAAAGAAATAAACCACTGCCTTTATGGTCAGTTAATATTTGACAATGAGGCAAGAACATACATTGGAGTAAAAGATAGTTGGTTCAATAAATGGTGTTTGGAAAATTGAACAGATATGGGCAAAAAAAAAAAAATGAAATTAGACCACCTTTACAACGTACATAAGAATAAACTCAAAATGGATTAAAGATTTTAATGTAAAACTTAAAACCATAAAAATCCTAGAAGAAAACATAGGCAGTAAAATCCATGACACTTCTTGGATCGATTTTTTTTTTTTTCTGATATGTCTCCGGGGGCAAGGGGAACAAAAGAAAAAATAAACAAACAGGACTACCTCAAACTAAAAAGCTTCTGCACAGCAAAGGAAACCATCACCAAAATGAGAAGGGAACCCACTGACTGGAAGGACATATTCAATGATACACCTGATGAGGGGTTAATTTCCAAAAATAATAAATAACCTATTATACTCAACACCAAAAAATAAACAGTCCAATTAAAAAATGGCTAAGGACCCGAGTAGACACTTTTCCAAAGAGGACATGCAAATGACCAATAAACATATGAAAAGATGCTCAATGTCACTAATTATCAGAGAAATGCAAATTAAAACCACAAGGAGGTATCACCTCACACCTGTCAGGATGACTATCAACAAATCAACAAACAGGAGGTGTTGGTGAGGACCCTGAGAAAAAGGAATCCTCATTGCACTGTCATTGATTGGGAATGAAGACTGGTGAACGGCAGTATGGAGTTTCCTCAAAAAATTAATAATGGATGCCCTAGCCGGTTTGGCTCAGTGGATAGAGCATCAGCCTGCGGACAGAAGGGTCCCAGGTTCAATTCTGGTCAAGGGCACATGCCCAGGTTGCAGGGTCAATCCCCAGTAGGGGGCGTGCAGGAGGCAGCCAATCAATGATTCTCTCTTATTGACTAGCAGCCCATCACGAGATACCATGTGCAGTAGGCCACCCACAGCTTCCATGGGAGCCAGTGGGAGGCAGGCCCACTGTCTTCTCTCTGGGCCTGTGCTTGGCTGTGGAGGCTGTGGGCTGGGCCCCCTGTTTATGTCTGCTCTGGCTCCGGGGGCTGGCCAAGCCACCCCCTCCCCCTCCATAACCCTCCACCCCAGTCTCTGTCTCCGCTCCAGGCTTCACCTGTGCGTACAACTTCCTCTTGTCCTGTTGTGACCCATTATGGCATTCTGGACTAATTTGCATATTTCCTCTCTCTCTCTCTCTCTCTCTCTCTCTATATATATATATATATATATATATGTACATATATATATATGTAAATGTGTATTTCTATCTCTCTCTAAAATCAATAAAATGTATTTTAGAAATAATTAATAATGGAACTGCCTTATGACCCAGCAATTCTACTTCTGGGAATATATATGAAAAAACTTAAAACACTGATACAAAAGAATATATGTACTCCTATGCTCATTGCAGCATTAATAGCCAAAATTTGGACATAGCCCA
Organism: Lasiurus borealis; assembly: GCA_004026805.1. Lineage (NCBI taxonomy): Eukaryota > Metazoa > Chordata > Mammalia > Chiroptera > Vespertilionidae > Lasiurus > Lasiurus borealis. The sequence goes on along the minus strand of PVJN01041772.1, from coordinate 8,517 downwards.
AGTGCCTATCCATAGATGAGTGGATAAAAAGGCTGTGGTACATTTACACAATGGAATACTACTATCTGTTAAAAAAAGAAGAAAGAAAGAAATCTTATCTTTGTGACAGCATGGATGACCCTGGAGATTATTATGCTAAGTGAAATAAGTCAGAGAAGACAAGTACTATATGATTGTACCCATGAGGAATCTAATGAACAAAATAAACAGAATAAAAAGACTCACAGATACAGAAGACAGATTGTCAGCTGTTAAGAGGGGAGGAGGGTTATGACTACCAGAGGGAAAGGGGGTGGGGAAAGGTAGAATAAGGTAAAGAGGGGATAAATGGTGACAGAAGGAGACTTCACTTTGGATGGTGAACATACAATATTATATACAAATATTGTATTATTGCATTGTACACTGAAATCTATATAATTTTTCTGACCAGTATGACCCAGTAAATTCAATAAAATTTTTAAAAATTGACCAAAGACAAATGTAAGAAATTTCAGGGGATTTCTTAACTGTGAGTCTTTGAAACCAGAATGTTAAAAAAGGGGGGTGGATACCGAAACTTGTTTGGCTCAGTGGATAGAACGGAATGAAGGGTCCCAGGTCAATTCCAGTAAAGGGCATGTACCTTGATTGTGGGCACATCCCCAGTAGGGGGTGTGCAGGAGACAGCTGATTGATGTTTCTCTCTCTTCAATGTTTCTAACTCTCTCTCTCCCTTCCTCTGTGTAAAAAAATCAATAAAATATATATATTTTTAAAAAGAGGGGTGGGTGGGAAGTAGGCGTAATAAAAGACCCTTAAAGAAACACATATGCATGGACATTCGTGCAGCGAGAGGGAGAGGGCCGCCAGCTGCGAGGCCATGTCCAGCAGCAGGAAGCAGCCTGTGCGCACTGAGGCTGTGTGAGTCTTTGTGTTGGATGCCTTTGGAACTACAGATGGCTGGCCAGGAAAAGGAAGCATGGGTGATTGCCAATCCTGTGTTGCTTTTTCCAGGAAGGTCTGGGAGGGGGGTGTGGAGAGAGTTACGCCTCTAAGGACTCGGTGAATTGCTTAGTTGGGTTCTTGCCAAGCTCTTAAAAGCCACGAGTGGCATTTGGGCTCCATGTATGTGTCTGTCCCAGACCAGCCAGGCCTGGGTAGTGTTCCATCCTGGCCTCCTGGGATTCGTGCTCTGCTTAGACTTGGTTGTAGTGGGAACCAAAGGCCTCGATGTTTCTCCCGCCACCCCCATGCAGACCTGCTCAGCCAATATGAAGCGGCCTCTGTCTGACTGGGACTTGGTTTCTGCTGTGAAGAAGACGAAACTTCCTGTGGCTGTTACCTTCCTCCTAGGGGTTCGGAGCATCTAGTTGAGGGGAAAATTCGCCTTTCTGGCTATTTCAGACCAACACACAAGCACCCCATTAGCTCTAAGGATCCTTCGGGGACACTGGTCTTCACTGGAGAGCAGAGCCATGGACTTTTCTGGCCACGCTGCACAGTGGCTCTCCTTCACGCTTTGTGTCTTCAGTGACAGTAGAAAAGTATGAATGGGGTGTCTCTGGCGTTCGCTGGAAGCGGTTTCCTGTGGGTATGCGCTGCCTTCCTGCTATGGTCACAGCTCTCTGTGCGCTACCTCTGTGGCGAAGGAGAGACTGGGGCTCCTAGGTCGTTCAGAGCCATAACCTACAGTTAAAAAGTGTGCCGTGTCCTTCACAGAGACTTTCCCAGACACATGCATTCATCTTTGTAGCCTTCCATGAAGGATGCAGCCCCAGAAGCAGATTCGGTGAGGTCGAGGGACTGTCCAAGTTCACACAGCCAGTTCATGTGAGGACAGACCCACTGTTTAATGAGCACAGCAGGGCCCGCCAGGAGGAGGCAGAGAATCCAGGAAGAAAGCTTCCCCGGGGAGGAAAGGCGTCCCGGCCAGAGGTCAGCCAGTGGAAGAATGTGGCTCGGGTGCAGGCGAGGACTGACAGGATCAGGCAGTCCCTGAAGGGGGGCAGGGGGGTCGGGGGGGCATCCTCGCTGCCCCAGAGCGGGTCACGTTCTTCTTAAATGACTGGGAAGTGTTGCTGAGGAAATGAAGACTTAAGGAAATGAGTGGTATTTCTGGTTTGTTTCCTAATTAACGGTCACGACTTGGGAGAGCCGGGAGGCTGTGGGAAGTGATCTGTGTGGATAATGCCAAAGAATGAATGTGGAACTCCTGGCCTGCGGGCCAGGGAGCCCGAGTGGCTCTGGCTGGGAATGGAGGAATCCAGCCAAGACGCATGTTCCTAAGTTTCGGGAAGCGCGCCTTCGCACGGAGACTTTAACCGGAGTTAACATGGAGAAGGAACCCCACAACAAAAACCACCGTTCTGGGATTATCAGGAGAAAGTAGTGAGCAAGGTTAGGACTGCTATTTTTTTTTTTTATAACTTAAGACTTTCTAATATATATAAGATGGGGCAAAGGTAGGTTTATAGTTGTGACTATGCGAAACACAGAACTTATTCTTGCATCATTATTAATTACTGCATTATTTTCCTTAAGAACAACTATAAACCTACCCCATGTTGGTGATAAAAGGGAACCTGAAAGTTTTTTAAAATATGTTTTTATTGATTTCAAAGAGGAAGGAAGAGAGAGGGGAGGGAGTGGAAACATCAGTGATGAGAGGGAATCATTGATTGGCTGCCTCCTTCATGCCCCCCACTGGGGATCAAGTCCAAAACCCAGCCATGTGCTCCTGGTTCATATTTCGAACTACACCATCTGGGCTGGGAACCTAAAATTTTAAATCCAAGGTATCACTGATGGGATTCAGTCCTGAATCTCTGCCACAGGAAAGCTTATGAAGACGAAATGAATGGGGAAGTGAAAATTTACATTATGTCTTTAGAGGGAAGCTTGTGTGCAAAGGAGGAAGTGCCAGCTTCCATTCATTCATTCATCCATCCATTCAGCCAGTAAGTACTTTGCATCCATAATGTGCCGGCATGGTTATAGATACAAGGATGTAGCAGAGTGCCTGCCGCCAGGAGCTAATGTTCAGTGGGGGTAGGGGGGCAGAATTTAAACAAATAAACGAATTAATAAATGAGGTGGTTTGCGTTTGTGCTGCATACATGCCAGGAAGGGCAGGAGCAGGAGAAGCAGGCACACCATGCTCTCCAGCGAGTGCCCACAGAAGGCTCTGCGAGTGATGCCCAGGGCCAGCCAGGCCGAGCCTGGGAGAGGAACAGTCCAAGCAGAGGGCAGGCCCCGGCCTGTGGCACGTTAACTAAACAGCAAGAAAGCTGGCGTTATGAGCGCGGCGGGATGGTAAAAGATGTCAGATCAGTGTGCAAAGATCAGATTGCGAGGAAGGGGGGTTGGGCATCGCTGGGTTATACTTTAAGATGATGGAAAGCCCATGGAGATATTTAAGCTGAGGAGTGATGACTGTGGATTAAGAGGAAAATGATGTGGGAGACTTGCGTACAGCCCTCTCAGCCAGACTAGAATATAAGCAAAGGTTTTTCTGGTAAAATTTACAAAACTGAGCCAGAGACAAGACACGGTCTTCATGGAGGAGTCCGGAGGTTGTTCCTCCTCAGAAGGATGAGCATACCAGGTGGCTGCACGGAGCTCAAGTTCACATGTTGAGAGAAACACGCCAGGGAGCAGCCGGGCCCAGAGGCCCGCGAAAGGGACATGCCTGTGAGCGAGCATCAGCTGTGGCCAGCACACCCGAGCCTTAGAAGGCACCACAGGAAGCAAGAAGGTGCTTTCCTTTCATTTTGTAAACCTATAAATAGAGCAAGAAATTAGGGACGGCAGCATAAAGCCGCTGCCTGGGGGACGGAGTGTTCATTGATTTGCTCACTTAGTTGAATGTTTGTCAAGACAGCCATTGACATTGGGCACCACAGGTAGCAAACCAGACATCTCTGTCCTCATAGAACTTAAAGGGACAGAGGGTGAACAGGGAGCAGTAGAGAAAATAACAGTAAAGAAGCAAAATTGTTAAAATGTTACGTGGAGGTAAATGCCATGGGGAAAAATCCAGCTGAGAAGGGGAACAGGAAATTTGGGGGAGGAGAGTGGTTTTACAGAAGGCTATTTTATTACGTGGCTTTTATTTAGAGCCTAATAGGAAAGCCATTAGAGGGTTAGAGGAGGGTAGTGATGTTATCTGACATTTTAAAATAATTACTCTGGTTGCTCTGAGACTAGAGGTAAAGGACAAAACTGAACAGTTTTCAACACTGTCACGGCCTTCTCCCTGGTCCGGGCACCGTCCTCTCGTGCCCAGATTCTGAGAGGCCCAACGGGCCATCGCAATACTGTCGGCAGAAGACCGTGGCAGGACTAGGGTGGTAGCGAAGGTGTTAAACACTTTTCCAGTTCTGCATCTGGAAGGTAGGGATGATAGTATTTGATATAATGTTAATAAACCAAATACTCAATTCCTATTGTTCCCTTCTTCCCATAAGGTCAAGAAGCAAGGAATGGTAGGCTGCTAGCAAGAGAAGTATTAAAAAGATTTGCCACACGTAGGGTCAGGAGCACGTACCACCAGAAGGCAGCTAGAATGGCTGGGTGAGGTGGGGAACTGGCCGAGAGCCACAGCCAGGGAGTGAGCGGGATGGTTCAGAGAACGCATCTCTGAGGAAAGGGTTTGTGGGCAGCCACGTGGCCAGGCTGACGGAGCAGTGACGAAGGTCCTCGTGGAAGCGGGTAGGAGTTGCTAAGTTAGGATACCAGAGGCACTATCAAAACAGATAACATTCCAGAGAATAACATCAAGGGAAAGACTGGAAAAGCAATCTGTGAACAAATTGGCATCATCCGAGAAGGTGGAGAATATTCCGAAAGGGGGCGGGGAGCTTCCGGGCCAGTGGAGTCTCAGTGTGGAAGGGGGTGCTGCAGGAGGAGCCGCAGAGCCCCTGGCTTCTGGGGGGAGGGTCTGAGGAGCAGCAGCCACTGGAGAAGGGACCATCCGGGCACAGCTTGGACTCACTCATTGGTCAAGCTCACTTAGGAATCCCCCAATTCGTGATAGGGTTTTTAGGCTGGATGATCATGGATGTGCTGACTTAGTAAGAAACTTTACCGTTTCTTTTAATATTTCAGACAAGATGAGAAAACTGTGCGGATAACAGCTAAGTTGCTTTGTAGGCGACCAGAAAGCTATGCCCAGAGTCTATAGACACTGTGTCTATATGAACCAGTGTTTTCAGCCTTTTCAAATCCTAAGTCCCTCACATTCCTGTTTAAGCATTAATACCTCATTGTCTACTCTGCTGTTGAATCTCTCTTCTGTGCCTTTCCACCACACAAAAATCGTTTTTCAAATTGCACACACTTTCACCCATGTGCCTTGTGGAAACGTTGATGCACCCCTGTCTGGTTAACTCGGCCTGGAGGGAGGTCCCTAAGGACTTGGTTTTGCTTCACGTTTTTTCCAAATCGTGGAGGAAGACAGCAGAGCCACTTACCAAATTTAACATGACAGAGCATAGAAGGAGAGCTGGTATTTTGAATGAGAGGACATGAATTCAGACGTCTCGGGGTAGATTGGAACAATGGACTGAAACCAGCAAGATAAAATTAATGAGGGCAGCAGGGGTTCCCGTTCAGAGTGAGGTATCTGTTGTGCAAATAGAAACCAGAGGAGGCCGTGAACCTCTCTTGCCTGTTTTCTCGCACACTGGCGGGCTTTGATTTGGTCGGCGTTTTTGTTTGTGTGCTTGTTTTTACTCATCATTTCAGTATATAATCCCAATCCGCACATACACAGATGCGTGCACATGATGCAGATATAAGCTGCAGTTATTTAAAGAGGAATAAGTCTATCTCAAAGAAGCAACCCTTGCTTTCTGATGTGGACCACAGCTTAAGTGTTTTCTGTTCTGAGTGCCCTTCTTTGAGAATGAAGACAAGCTTCGGATGCCCCGGATGGCCCCGACCACAGTGTTTGGTGCTTAGTTAATAAATATTTGCATGGACAGCTATGTGGGTGGTTAGAGATGGTGCCCCCGGTTCTGAGAAGAACAGCTGAAGGAACTGGGAAAGAGGAAACTTGGAGATAGCTCTCATCAAATACTTGCAGAACTCTCAAGTAGAAGAGAGACTAGAATTATTTCATGTTTTTCCAGAAGAGAGAACAAACATATCAATGAAACTAGCTGTTTGGGTCAATTTAAGAATTGACTGGGGACGTCCTTCAGTGGAGTGGGCATTAGGTATTATTAAGGTCCTAGGACAATGACTGTCTATAACATCCCACTTGGTGGCAGAGGCCAGGGACTAATATGAACTGTGCTGAAGGGAGAATTCCTGCATCTGGAGTACTTAGTGGTCTTTCTGTCGCTCCCAGTGCTTTGCCTTTGGGCGGGGGTGGGGGGTGTCCAACACAACTGGTGTCTTTTCAGCTTTGCAGAATCCACATGGCAAGGGAAAGGATTGCTTAAAAACAATGTTTAGTGCAATCTTCTGAGGATACTGCCCTGTGTTAGAGAACGCCCTTTAATCTGGCCCTTTTTCAGCCTTAAATTTTTTTTCTCATCTTTATGTCAGTTGGCCTCATAAATATTCATAGAGGAATTGACCCAAAATAAGAGTTATTCTAAAAGTCTTTCTAAGCCTTTCAGCTACGCTTCAAGTAATTATTTGAATATGATCTCTGCCCAGTTTTACTATTGTAAAACTAGTGAGTAATCCGTTTTGGGAGTTATTTTTAAAAATTTAATCAGGATTTCAGAAATCGTAGGATCTGATGTGAAAGACAAGTCATTTTTCATTAATCTCTGGTCATGAGTGCCTCCATGTCCTGGAGCTCTCAGGCTTCCAGCCTCTGTCCTGATCCTCCCACCTCCCCCGGTTGTGAAGATTGAAGCCACGGCCAAGCTGGATACGTAGATTCAGGCCCACAGCCCAGATGTGGACCGTGGTGAAGTATGAACAGCAGGCAGGCCTTTCAGGTGGGCAGAAAGTGGGGTGGCCCTTAAGCTGTGAGAAGAGAGCCCCTGGACTCTGATCGCAGACGCCGTGACCTGGGCTGCAGCCCCGCCTTTTCTGTTTTCCCCTGTAGACTGTGTAGTGCAGCAGCTGCTAGTTTGTCCACACATGGTGACCTTTTGTTCTTTTACCTCATACAGAAAATTCTCCTTCCTCTTTTGCCAAAAGTCCCCCTCAAATGCCTGCTGTTCCCCCTCTGAGAAGTGGATAACAATGGTCTCCTTGAGTCTCTTCAGCTAGAATAAGAAATCCCCAGAGCTGAACCCTGACATCACATCTCTTTGGTGTGATTTCTGGGAAAGTCTAGTTTAACCCGAGGATCACTAACATGTGTGTGATCTGGAGAGAGGAACTCAGCATCTCTGAGCCTCAGTCCCCTTGTGTGTAAGGTCTTGGAGTAGTTTCATTTTTAAAAAATAATTATTGTTGAAAGTATTACATATGTCCCTTTTTTCCTCCATTGACTACCTTCAGCCTGCCCCTGTCCTCCCCTATTCTGCCCCAGGCCTTCAGCACCCCATTGTCTGTGTCCATGGGTTATGCATTCAAGGTCTTCGGTTGATTACCTCCCACTACCCACCCTTCTCTGCCTTCCCTCTAAGATTCCACACTCTGTTCCATGCTTTCATATCTCTGGGTCTACTCCATTCAGCAGTTTAGATTCCACATGAGTGCAATCAGGTGATACTTGTTTTTTTTCTTACACAGTATAGAGTTTCCTCAAAAAATTAAATGTGGATCTGCCATTTGACCCAGGGATCCCACTTCTAGGAATATATCCTAAGAAACCTGAAGTATCAGTCAGAAAGAATGTATGCACCCTGTGTTCATAGTAGCACAAGTTACAATAGCGAAGATCTGGAAACAGACAAAGTGGATGAGTGGATAGAAAAGCTGTGGTACATTTAAACCATGGAATACTTGCAGCTGTGAAGAAAAAAAAAGGGATCTCTTACCTTTGAGGCAGCATGGATGGACCTGGAGAGTATCATGCTAAGTGAAACAAGTCAGTCTGTGGCGGTTTTAGGCACTGTAAGCAAGCACCAAGTTCAGTGCTTGGCATGTAGAGGTGTTCAGTAACTCATAGCTGTTGTCATTGTTAGTTGGCATTAATTTATACAGACTCTTCAATTAAGTTACCAGTTTTAACTCTGAGCCTTTTATTCTTTATTATTCAAGACCTCAAGTATGGAGGGAAGTCCAGCTACCTTCCTGGTGAACTGTGCTTAGGACCTTGGAAAGATTGAGGGGGCGGATATTGTACTTTTTCTTTTTATCTAGTTATTCACCTTGGTCATCTGTCTTGGAGGGCTCACATTTGATTGAAAACCAACAATGGCAGAAACAGCATAACCCTTCCTTATCCAGAGTTCTCTTCTATTTTTAGTGGGATTGTTTTGTTCTTGAAGATGAAGAAACAGAAGCTAAAATACAATATTAGAACTTACAATTGTCTTGATCCTGTGGGTGATGATTCCAGGATCAATGTCTGTCTTTCAGAGCTATGGTTAATGCAGACCTCAGGCTCCTGGAATTCTGGGC
>PVJN01041771.1:0-10261 GCA_004026805.1 Lasiurus borealis | reverse complement strand
CGCTTCTCCACCCCATGGCAGCGTCTGCCGACCGCAGATGGCATCTTAATCCTGGTTGAAGGATGCCTCTGCCCTCCAGCATCCTCCTGAATGGAACGCTGGACCGGAGGCCGGTCACCAGGGGGACTGCAGGGCGCCGCTGAGGCTGATGCTGGGTGACCGGCTGCCTGTCGCGTGCTGTCTGCCTTCTCGCAGGTCTTGACAGATGGTGGCGGCGTTGACAGCTCGTCGTGCCCAGTCACTGCTCTTGGGCTGCCAGCTCTGATCCCCGGCTTCTCCACTCACGCCTGGGGCTGAGGGGATGGGGGCTGGGGGCCAGGGGTGGGTTTGGCAGGCAGCAGTGGGGTTGGGAGGGAGACCGGCCACAGAGACCCCAGTGGGAAGTGCTCGTGCCGACACTCAGACGTGACGTGCGCCGAAGGCTCGAGTAACGCTCCAGTGAGCAGGAGGCGGTGGCGGCGGGAGTACCAAGTACGCAGACACTGGCCCCCGGGGTCCAGGCCCGGTTCTGTGGCTCCGGGCCGGTCACCGAGCCTCTCTGAACCCGGTATCTTTATGTGCATAACAACCTGGCAGGACATGTTTCCCGAAGATCCTTTTCCAGATCCAGTATTCTCCTCAATGAACACATGTACAGTGGTACCTCGAGATACGAGTGCCCTAACATAGGAGATTTTTGAGATATGAGCCGTCGAGCAAGCGATTTTTGCTTTGAAATACAAGCAACAGTTGAGATACGAGTAATTGCTCGGATCGGCCGGCTGCACACGACCCACCAGCTTACCGTGACTCGAGCGTCTCATAGTTTCCCACGTCTCAAGGTTACAGAACGAATTAAACGTGTATCTCGAGGTACCACTGTATTATTATTTTATTTGTTTATTTTAAAGTATGTTTCTATTGATTTCAGAGAGGAAGAGGGGAGAGAGATGGAAATATCAATGATGAGAGAGAATCATTGACCTACTGCCTCCTGCACGTCCCCTACTGGGGATCAAGCCCACAAACCAGGCAGGTGCCCTTGACCGGAATCAAACCTGGGACCCTTCGGTCCACAGGCCCGAGCTCTATGAACTGAGCCAAACCAGCCAGGGCACACACACATATATTTTTAAATGGCTGAGGATGCATTTAGTGGCCTGGGGACACTTGCTACCATCTCAATGAGGAAAACAGAATCTGTAACTCAAGATTTCCCATGTGTGTTCTAACCCATAAGGCCATCGCCTGGACACCACTGCCCCCTGGTGGCAGTTAATCGAATTTTGTAGGGCCGTGCTCAGGAATCAACAGTTTACACCGCCTTATAAACCCGGATTTAAGAGGGGGTTGGATCACGTCCCCAAAGCTTTCCTCACCCCTGGAAGGAGCAGATGCCTGTAACTCGATGAGCTTTAACGCCCTGCCCTTACAGCAAGGCGGTGAGTTAGAGGCAACCTTTAAGCGGATTTACCACCGGATTCCCTACATCCATTCGTGAATCCGTTCACGGATTAAAAATGGCAAGCTTCTGAGACCTGGGATTAAACACCCGTCATCTCAAAGCCCACTTCCTGAGCGCGTGTGGCCTGTCCTCATTCCCCCTCGCGCTTAGAAACCACCAAGGTGCTTGCCATCTGCGGAGTCACTGCGTCTACAGAGTTCATAAGAGTGCTGTTTGCACCAGCGGCTGTGGGAGAACTCTGACCACAGCGGCAGGCAGCCACGCACCCTGCTTCTGGGGGAGCTGGGCTCCCACTCAGGGGAGACCGCCCGCTCCTTGAGCCCAGGCCCCTTCAGGAATGCGCACCCATCAGCGGCATAAATTATTCACGGCGAGCCACGTTCTCAGAAGTGAACGGCGGGCTGGAGAGACGGCCAACAGCGCGTGCGTTCTCTGGAGGGTTGGACCTCTGCTCACCTTGGAATGGACAGGGGGTGTTTTTAACTGTTAACAATTCAGGTTTCGGGGAAGGAGGCATCTACGTTGTGCAGAGATTCCCAGGAGACTCCAAGTCTCCTTCCCAGCCTCCCGGCGAGAGCGGTGGGCGCAGGCTGGCTCCGGGTGGGGAAGCAGCAGGCACCGTGTGCTGCGACCTCAGGGCCCAGGGCCTGTCCTCTGACCACAGAGTCTCCTCTACCTGTCGGCTGAGCCATGAGAACCCAGTCCCTCTGACAACCATGCGAGGGCGTTGCCTCTCTGGGAGACGACAGTCCAAACAGGACAGCGGTTCTCAACCTGGGGGTCGCGACCCCTTTGGGGGTCCAACGACCCTTTCACAGGGGTCGCCTAAGACTATTGAAAAACACCTATTTCCCATGGATCTTAGGAACCAACACACCGCTCCTCGGTGTAGCAAAGTGTGGCCATGTCGTTTACTGTTGTCCTAGGAAGACTGTTGCCCATGCTACACCACGATTCAAGACAACATTTCATTTATTTGTCATTAGAAATAAATATTTCACAATAATTACATATTGTTTTTGTGATGAATCCCTATGCTTTAATGATGTTCCATTTGTAACAACGAAAATACATCCTGCCTATCAGATATTTACATTACAGTTCATGACAGTAGCAAAATGACAGTGATGAAGTAGCAAGGGAAATAATTTTATGGTTGGGGGCCGCCACCCCATGAGGAGCTGTCTTAAAGGGTCTCGGCGTTAGGAAGGTTGAGAACCGCTGCTCCATGGCATCACAAATCTACCACGGGCACTGAAACCGGAAGTGGTCCCTCTGTTTGCTGAGGTCACTGAGCTCACCCAGCCCGAAGGTCCAACTGCCTGCGCTAAGGGGTTTGACGGCTCCCTCTCTCCTGCCTGCTGTGCACGTGGGGGTGGGGGTGGGGTGAGGGAAAGAGGGGGTTCCCTCTGTTTGATGAGGCCTCAGTCCACCCGCCCCTTTGCTCGGGTGACCTGTTCTCTGCCTTTTTGGTGCCGCAGACTGGGTGGGGACTGAGCCTGGCAGTGCTGGGGTTGGACTCCCAGCTCCGCGCTCTCTCGCACGGATGCCCGCGGCCACGTTGCTCCATGCCTCCCGCCTCAGTTTCCCCCCCTGTGAGTGGCGACAACAGCACCCACCTGTGGCGGCTGGTGGGTCTCAGCCCGCGGCGAGGGCTCTGTAGGCAGCTACGTCAGCTCCGAGGGGGGACGCCAGCCTTCGCCAGTTGCCCACGATGTGTCAGGCACTGGCCCCGTAGTCCTGCCTGCTAGTCGATGGACAGAGCAGGAAGAGTGGCCCTCATCCTACCTAATACAGAGGGGATGTGCTGACTGACCATCACTCCTCCCAAAGATGGCTGCCCCCACAGCTGAGGCCAATTCCCATAAGGAGCCTTAACGAGCTACCAGCAGAGCCTGAGGCTACGCCCTCCCCCACCCATCAGGGCTTGACAGGGGACCTCAAGGTGCGCTTCCCCTGTGGTGCTGGGCTAGGGGACCTCAGGCTGCTCCCCTTGCCCCAGTGCCAGGCGGGGACCTTGGACTGCACCCCCTGCCTGGAAGGGCTTGACAGGGGACCTCAGTCCATGCCTCACACCCCAGCACCAGGCCAGGGGACCTGAAGCTGCACACACCCCCCCACACACACCTGGCTGGGCTTGATGGGGAATCTCAGGATGTGTCCCCCATCCTGGCGCCGGGCCAGGGGACCTGAGGCTAAGCCCCCTGCCCAGCAGGGCTTGACAAGGGTGGGACTGGCCTGGTCTGGATCTAGCCCAATGGGGGTGTGTGTGTGGCCAGGTCTGGGTCTCACGCGATTTTGAGGTGCATGTAGGTAGGCAGGGACTTGATTCTGGGTCCTGTGTGCCCCAGACTCTGACAGGAGGAAGGTTTTCATATACATTTTACTATTTTTTTTTCATTTCTGACACTTCTATTGTAGAGAAAGGGCAAATAGCAATATTAAATTATTTCCTCTAATTAATCCCCATTTTAATGTGCATGAATTCCATGCACCAGGCCACTAGTTTAGAGATAAGAAACTACAAAATGTGAGCAGTCAGGTCACTTTGTAGTCAATGGTGGAGCCGGGATTTGAACCGAGGCTGGTAAGATTCTAGATGCTGGGGTCCTAAGCATTTCCTCATCATTTGTGAACATGTCTAGTGCACTAAACCACCGTGGCTCTGCGGGCAGCAAGTGTATTTTATTCTCTTTCCGACTTCCTGCTGTCCCGAATGCTGTGCACACTGCCGTACACACCGAAGGCCCCCAGTAATCGCCGGTCACCCCGAAACAGACAGACCAAGAGGCCCAGGCATTCCCGAGAGGACAAGAGCAACTTCTTAAAAAGCCAGCACCTTCCTGGAGGGGGAAGAGGGTGGGGGTATGATCACAAGGCCATCCCCCCCCCCTTCCCTGCGCTCCTCCCGTGCCTCTAGGTGAGCTGGCTCCTCTCACGCACACGCTCAGAGATGGCCACGGCCAGTGGAAGGTGGTGGGCTCGCTCCCAATCACGTGCCTGTTCCCTGCCAAGGACATTTAGTCAACCATTTGGCCATGACCTGCTCCGTCTCCTAAAGAGAAGCTGATCTCACCCCTCCCCCGGCCCCACCAAAGCAGACAGGTGGATGAGTGTTTTAAGATGCATATTTGTGCCGAAACCGGTGTGGCTCAGTGGATAGAGCGCCGGCCTGCGGACTGAAGGGTCCCAGGTTCTATTCCGGTCAAGGGCATGTACCCTTGGCTGCGGGCACATCCCCAGTAGGAGGTGTGCAGGAGGCAGCTGATGGATGTCTCTCTCTCATCGATGTTTCTGGCTCTCTCTCCCTCTCCCTTCCTCTCTATACAAAATAATAATAAAAAAAAGATGCATATAGTGGTACCTCAAGATACGAGTGCCCTAACATACGAGATTTTTGAGATATGAGCCGTCGAGCGAGAGATTTTTGTTTTGAAATACGAGCAATAGTTGAGATACGAGTAATCTCGAGGATCCACCCTCTGCACACGACCCACCAGTTTCCCACGCCTCAAGGTTACGAAACGGCCAAAACCGGTTTGGCTCAATGGATAGAGTGTCGGCCTGCAGACTGAAAGGTCCCAGGTTCGATTCCAGTCAAGGGCAGGTACATTGGTTATGGGCACATCCCCAGTAGAGGGCGTGCAGGAAGCAGCTGATCGATGTCTCTCTCTCATTGATGTTTCTAACTTTCTATCCCTCTTCCTCCTTCCTCTCTGTGAGAACTCAATAAAATATATATATATTTTTAAAAAAAGGTTACGGAACGAATTAAACTCGTATCTCGAGGTACCACTGTATTTGCAAACATCTTGTGTCAAAGACCACGCCAAGGAGGGGAACGGGCAGAAGGTCTCTTTAATGCCTTTTGGGGGAAGGGGAGGGGGAAGCAGGTGACCAGCCAGCTGTGTCCTCTGTTGCAGGTTACAGCCACGTCTACCCCGTCACCAGGCTCGGCAAGTGCCTGCTGATGCTGTACGCGCTCCTCGGCACCCTCTGATGGTGCTGGTGCTCACGGACACGGACCACGTCCTCGCCGCCGTCCTCTCCAGGGCCTACCAGCGGCTCCGAGACCTCCCCCTGCCCCCAAGCCCAGCAGGTGTCCCTCAGCCCCCAGCACCGGCACCCAGCTGCTCCAGGGGCTCCTGGCGGGGGACCCGCTGCCCAACACCCTGCACCCCCCGTCCCCGCGGGCCGTGCCCCGGAGCAGCTCCTGCCCCGAGCTGGCGTCTGGGAGGCTCTCGGGCTCCGTGCTCAGCAGCCTGGACGCGGTGGGCCGGCGGGTGGAGCGGCTGGACGTGCCGCTGCCCTCGCTCGCCCTCCTGGTGCTCGCCACCTGGACTTCCAGGACGCCTTCTACTTCTGCTTCGTCACGCTCACCACCATCGGGTTCGGGGACACGGCCCTGGAGCACCCCCACTTCTTCCTGTTCTTCTCCCTCTACATCATCGTGGGCATGGAGATCCTGTGCATCGCCTTCAAGCTGGTGCGGGACAGGCTGATCCGCGGGTACAAGCGGCTCCTGCTGATCTTCGCCCAAGGGAGGTGCTAGGACCCACTACACCCGGGAGGCTCATGGGGCGGATCGGGGCTGCTCGCCTCATCTTCTGGGGCCTGTGTCGTGATCACGTGGCCCTGTGGCCTGTCATCTGAGACCGGGGGGCCCTGGGGTTGGCCTCCAGGCCCTGCAGAAAGGTGGTCAATGATGCCCTTTGTCTCAGGTCGGGAGACAGAAATGATCACCTGACGCCCAGCTTATTTCCCTGTCTTCACTTTTACGTCTTCTTTATTTTAGAGCAGCAGTTCTCAACCTTCCTAAGGCCTCGACCCTTTAAGACAGCTCCTCATGGGGTGGTGACCCCCAACCATGAAATTACTTCCGTGGCTACTTCATCACTGTCATTTTGCTACTGTCATGAACTGTGATGTAAATATCTGATAGGCAGGATGTATTTTCGTTGTTACAAATTGAACATCATTAAAGCATAGGGGTTAATCACAAAAACAGTATGTAATTATATATTGTGAAGTATTTATTTCTAATGACAAATAAATGAAATTTTGTCTTGAATCGTGGTGTCGCATGGGCAACAGTCTTCATAGGACAACAGTAAACTACATGGCTACACTTTGCTACACCGAGGAGCGGTGTGTTGGTTCCTAAGACCATGGGAAATAGGTGTTTTCTGATGGTCTTAGGCGACCCCAAAGGGGTCGTGACCCACAGGTTGAGAACCACTGTTTTAGGGGATGCTTAGTCACGCGGGGGGCAGTAAACTAAGGACGGACGGGGGGAGAGTGAGCCCGGGCTGATGGGCTTTGGCGCACTAAGAAGTCAGAGAAACGGGGCCCGGGGTTTGCCCAGGATGGACTACATCACTGCCCACCAATGCCCGGTCCCAAGCCTTGAGGGGCCTCTGAGCGTTTAGGAGATGCATGTCTCTGGGGGAAGGAGGGATGGAGGGGGCGACAGGAAAGGCATGGGCATGCTCCCAGGAGAGAGAGGCCTCCCCAGTCCCCGTTTTTAAAAAACTGTCACCTTATGCAGATCGGAAACTGCTTAGTAGTGGTCCCCAGTTTTCGTGCAAACTGAGAAGAAGTCACCTTTGTCCTTGCACTTCCTACTGAGTGCTGAATGAAACCCCCCTGAGCTGCTCCCCTGGATGCGACAGAGTGCGTCTCAGCAGCCTCTTTTCTTACAAGACGGCGATTCCAGCCGATTCCAGCCGATTCCAGCCCACGTAAAACACGCCCGTCCGCTGAGCGGTGCTGTGGCCATGTTTGCAGGAGCCTGGCGAGTCCCTGATTGGCAGGGTCTGTGCCAACCCGGGTTCTCCCTCAGCGGGATGCACTTGGCACCTCCTGAATGCGTTGGCACGTGAAAGCGTTGGCGCTTAAGCAAATGGCTGGATCCACGAGAGGCCTGGCACTCGCTGGCACTCACCCTGTGCCAGTTCATGAACGAGCTGGCACGGGGATGGGCTGGCTGTGTCTGTGGGGCAGAAGCTGGAGGCTCCTCTCCCGCTGCCCGGGGTCTTTCTCCGGCCCCTGAGGCCGGGCGTTCCCAGGGCAGGCCACAAGTTCCCAGGAGGCAGGCTCAGGGGAGCAGCCCTCAACCCAGGGCTGACAGCACCCAGCTTCTTGCCTCTCCCCTGGGGTAACTCTGAGTCATCTTCAACCCCATCCCCTGTCCCCCGAGTTCCCAGCGGCCTGGAGCCTCCGCTGCGGGTGAGAACACCCTGTATTGGCCCCCTCCATCTCCCCACTCCCCTGAGATCACCCCTAAGTAACCCACATGATACAAGGCCTTGTCTCAGAGTCACCCCGGAACCCAGGCCCTGGGAGAGGATGTGACAAGTCAGAGAATGATGGTGTCTGGCGGCGAGGACCGCACTTCCCCGAGTGGCCACCAGGGGGAGCCGCCAGACCGCACGGACTCCGTTGCTCTGGAAGGTCGCTGGCCTGTCTGCTTTGCAGGGCCTGGGGGTGTCCACCACCGCCCCTCCGGGAGCGGGTATCTCTGGGAGGGGACACCCCCAACTTATGCCCTCCCTGCGGCCCTAGAGAAGGAGGCTCATCTGACCTCTGCCCCCCGTTGGGACCTGATAAAGAAACAGCACCTGGGACCCAAGTCCTCCTAGCACAGCGGTTCTCAACCTGTGGGTCGCGACCCTGTTAGGAGGGTTGAGTGACCCTTTCACAGGGGTCGCCTAAGACCATCGGAAAATGCAGATATTTACATCACGATGCATCACAGTAGCAACATTTCATGGTTGGGGGTCACCACCCCATGAGGAACTGTATGCAAGGGTTGCGGCCTCAGGAAGGTTGAGAACCACTGGCCTAGCAGCTTTCACGAGGGTCGCTTCCTCCTCTGCCCTCTGTCCTTCAAATTGCACGTCCTGCCCACTGAGGTCATGTGACCACTGGAGTCCCAGCCACTGCACAGTGTGGCCCCTAACCTGGTCCCTCCCTTCTCTGACCCACCAGCCCCTCTGGGGGCAGGAGAGGGGGGCGTGGGTAAGACCGGCTGAAGCTTGCAAGACACCCCAGAACCTCCTGCAGAGCACAGAGGCCTGGCCCGCTGGGAGGGGCTGGCTGCAGGCTTTGGTGGTGGAGGGGTGCTGGGGCTCCAATGCTGTTTCTAAAGCTGCCACTGGGGCTGAGAAGCCCTGTCTCTGGGGGTCCAGGGAAAGGCAGGCCCTCCCAGGGTGGGGTGCCCCTGCTCCTGGGAGGGCTGTGGGAATAGACTGGCTGGTGCCGGCCCTTCGGGGCCCTGCTCTGCTGGTGACCAGACAGGGGAGGCCTGGGTCTGGGCCTCTCCAGAGAGGAGGGCATTGGCCTGGGTACCCCTCCATCCCTCCTGTGGCCTGCTGCCCTCCGGGTTCGGGTGCCCTGCCTGCTGCTCTGATGGGTGGCGAGTGGGGGGCCTGCCCCAGGGACCTGGCGCCAGTGGGGGCCTCGGTGGCGCCTTGGCTGGCCGTGTGGCTCCGTGTGACCCCCTGCCTGGGGGACGGGCGGCCTTGAGCCTGGGGGGCAGGCAGGTTCCTCTGTCAAACGCACGTGAACATGGTCTCTGCCTCAGCCGCCCTGTGAGCCCCAGAGACATGTGCAGCCCGGGCCCCATCCCGTGGATGCTTTACAGGCCCTAGCGGCCCCCGGGGTGGGATAGGGTGTTTGTCAGCTCCCCCTGCCCCCTCGCCGCCTGGGGCGGGCAGAAAGGGGGGCACTGAGAGGGAAGGCCTGGACGCCCTCAGGAGCCCTGATGATCTGGGGAGTCTCAGTCCCAGGGCCCAGGGAGCATGCGCAGTCCCTGCCCAGGTGGGCTCCTCTGGCAGCTGATGGTTAGCGCACTGGGCTGGAGGTGGGAGGCATCTTTCCCAGCCCTGCTCCCCCCGTCCCCCTTATCGGCGTGGGGTTCCCCGGCACGCTACCTGCCCCTCCCTCCACCCCAGCCTGCATTGGCCACCTCTGGGCTTCCAAAGCAGCCCTTTGCCTGCCTTTCTCTCTCTCTCTCTCTCTCTCTCTCTCTCTCTCTCTCTCTCCCTCCCTCCCTCCCTCCAGGGCTTCCATTGTTTCCTCCCTGTCTCCACTCCCTCCCGGGGTCTCACCCCCTCAGGTGGAAATTAACTGGATGCCAGAACTCCCCACGGAAGACTCTGTCCTGGCGCCACCTCTGACGGACATGCCCACGACCTTGACCCTGGTCTTGCTCCTCCCCTTGACCCCGGCCAGTCCCCGCCCAGGGCAGGCACCTTCCCAGCAGCTGCCCAGCCTTCCAGGCACCTGGATGGTGCAGCCGGGGAGGCTGCTGGCCGGGCTTCCTGCTCCCTCCCGCTCTGACTCGAGAGAGGCACGTGTGTGGCTTTAAGACGCCCCCAGGCTGGCTCTAGCCGGCTTGGCCCCGTGGATAGGGCGTCGGCCTGTGGACTGAAGGGTCCCGGGTTCGATTCCGGTCAAGGGCCCATGCCAGGGTTTCAGGGCTCCATCCCCAGGAGGGGGCGCGCAGGAGGCAGCCGATCAATGAGTCTCTCTCAGCATTGATGCTTCTATCTCTCCCTTCCTCTCCGAAATGTATAAAATTATATTAAAAAGAAAATAATAAAAGCTTATATTAAGCCAAAACCGGTTTGGCTCAGTGGATAGAGCGTCGGCCTTCAGACTGAAGGGTCCCAGGTTCGATTTTGGTCAAGGGCATGTACCTGGGTTGCGGGCACATCCCCAGTAGGGGGCGTGCAGGAGGCAGCTGATCGATGTCTCTCTCTCATCGATGTTTCTAACTTTCTATCCCTCTCCCTTCCTCTCTGTAAAAAATCA
>PVJN01041770.1:0-18590 GCA_004026805.1 Lasiurus borealis | reverse complement strand
GTAACAGTGGTCGTTGTCATCACCAACCAGCTCCCTGATGGGCCGCATTGCAGCCGGAGCTGTTCGGGCCGGACGAGGTCTCTTTAAATCGGGAGTCAGACGCCTGATGGTCGCTTCAGGGGCCTTCTATTCTGGGGAGGCCTGATGTTCGGGGAGGTCTTATTTTCGGGGGGGGGATGCCTGATATGACAGCGAGAGGCAAAGCTGGAAGTAGGTCTTATTCTTGGGGGAGGTGTGACTTCCGGGGAGACAGGGTAGCGATGGGGAGAAATGGAAATCCTGGCGCTGGCTCCCATGGAGGAGGGGGGACGATGCGTCTCGGGGAGAGGATGTCGGGGAGAGCAGAGCCTCGGGCACAGGTCTGAGCGCTGGGGCGTCTGGCCAGACGGCTTCCTTCGGCAGGAGGGGAGACCGAGGCTCAGCCCGCCCAGGGCCTCCTCTCCCTGTCTCCCCGTCTCCCCGTCTCTCTCAGCCAGGCGGCCTGTTCAGACCTCAGCTCCCCACTGCCCATTCCCAATGCCCACAGACAGGAGGCAGCCTTTGTGTGTGGGCGTGCTCTTCTTTCTTTTTTCTTTTATTTTATTTTATTTTTATGTTTTATTGATTTTTTACAGAGAGGAAGGGAGAGGGATAGAGAGTTAGAAACATCGATGAGAGAGAGACATGGATCAGCTGCCTCCTGCACATCCCACACTGGAGATGTGCCTGCAAGCAAGGTACATGCCCCCAACCGGAATCGAACCTGGGACCTTTCAGTCCGCAGGCCGACGCTCTGTCCACTGAGCCACACCAGTTTTGGCGAGCGGAGGTAATTTTTTTTTTTACTGAGAGGAAGGGAGAGGGAGAGCGAGAGAGGAACATCAAAGATGAGAGAGAGTCATTGATCGGCTGCCTCTTGCATGCCTTCCCACCCCCCCACCCCCCACCACCCCGCACTGGGGATCCAGCCCGTAACTCGGGCATGTACCCCGACCGGGAATCAAACTGCGACCTCCCTCCCAGCTCCTAGGCTTATGCCCCAGCGCTGAGCCACCCGGCCGGGCTCAGGGGAGATATTTCCCGTGCGAGGCCTCAGGAGGGCGGGTGGGCAGGCAGCGGGCTCCATCCAACCAGGCCGCCTGGGAAATGGCCTTTTGACGCATGGAGGTCTTGGGGGCACAGGCTACCAAGGAGACAGAACCTCACCTCACATCACCCTGCTTGGCCCCGGAGGATGGCTGGTCAGCCAGAGACGGGTAAGACTCCTCTGGGAAGGAACAACCTGAGACAGGCACAGTCGCAGAGGGGCCATCGGGAGAGAACCTTCCCCGCTCTGCTCATCAGTCAGGAGAAACGCCGGCCGCCGGCCGCTCCAGGAGGCCTCGCTGGGCACGGACATCACTTCCCCGCCAGCTCTGCGGGGTCAGCGCACCCTCGGCCCCCGCGGCCCCTGTGGCTCCCCCTCCCGGGGGCGCTCTGATTTATTGGGCTCAACAAGCCGTGTCCCCTCCCCACTCAGCCCCCCGCAGGCCGAGCACCCCCTCCCCCGCTCCCCGGCTCTCTCCCGCTTCCCTCAGAGCCACAGACGAGGGCAGGGAGGTTCACGTGACAAATGGACCCCGTGTCTCGCAGGAGACAGGGCCGGGAGCGTCCTCGCTGCTGGGACCGGGCGGTGGCTTTGGGGACGGCCGGTCTGCAGGGCGGGCTCGGCTCGGGGAGTGGCCGTCTGCTTCCCAGGGTGGGACCCGGGGACACAGGGGGTCCCCCGGGCTGGAGAGAGGGGCCGGAGCGGGTGGTGCTGGGACGCACCTCCTCTCCTCACGTCCCACGGGCCACCGGCCAGGCGCACCCACTGCCCGAGACCAGGTGCTCCTGGTCATTGACTATTTCACTTCATTGACTCTTTTGTTTTTTGGATGTTGTCAGAGAGGAAGGGGGAGAGAGAGAGAGAGAAGCATCCATGATGACCGAGGATCAGGGACCGGCTGCCTCCTGCCCGCCCCCCACGGGGGATGGAGCCAGCAACCGGGCCTGTGTCCTGAGCAGGAATGGAACCCTGACCTCCTGGTTCCCAGGTCGATGATGCTCAACCCTTCAACCATGCAGCCAGGCCAAAACTGGTGTGACTCAGTGGACAGAGCGTCAGCTTGCGGACTGGAAGGTCCCAGGTTTGATTCTGGTCAAGGACACATACCTTGGTGGCGGGCACATCCCCATTGGGGGGCGTGCAAGAGGCGGCTGATCGATGTCTCTCTCTCATCGATATTTCTGACTCTATCTCTCTCCCTTCCTCTCTGTACAAAAAAAATCAATAAAATATACTTTAAAAAAACCACAAAAGCCGAAGCCAGTTTGGTTCAGTGGATAGAGTATCGGCCTGTGGACTGGAAGGTCCCAGGTTCGATTCCGGTCAAGGGCATGTACCTTGGTGGCGGGCACATCCCCAGCCGGGGGTTGTGCAGGAGGCGGCTGGTCGATGTCTCTCTCTCATCGATGTTTCTAACTCTCTCTCCCTCTCCCTTCCTCTCTGTAAAAAAAAATAAAATATATATACTTAAAAAAAAAGGGAAGAATATTAGAAAGGAGTCAGTCTCCAGCGCCGCAGCCGCTGGGAGGTGGTGGGCGCGGTGCTGAGCTCGGCACTGGGAACTGCCCGCTCCCCAAACCTGACTTACCTCTGACACCGCCGCCTGGACTCCGCCCGGACCTGATAAAGCTACTGCACATCCCGTTGAAGGACAGCGGTTCTCAACCTGTGGGTTGAGACCCCTTCGGGGGTCGAACGGCCCTTTCACAGGGGTCGCCTGAGACCATCGGACAATGCAGATATTTACATCACGATGCATCACAGCAGCAACATTTCATGGTTGGGGGTCGCCACCCCATGAGGAGCTGTGTGCAAGGGTCGCGGCCTGAGGAAGGTGGAGAACCACTGTTGAAGGAGGTCGGGGGCAGGTGCTCCTCTCTCTGAGGGAGAAGGTGCCGAGACCCCGCTCGTGGTGCGGACAAAGCCATTGTCATTCTGGCCGTGTCTCTCTCTCTCTCTCTCTCTCTCTCTCTTTCTCCCCCCCCCCTCTCTCGCTCTCCTTCCCTGTCTCTCCTTTGCGTTTTGCTATTTCCACCCCCCGCGAGGAGACAACTCTCCGAAGGACTATTAAGTTGCAAATATACCGGAGCCAAAAATAGAAGATGGAGCCTGATAAACATGTTGCCTATTTGGGTGTAATTTTGTTGAAAATAGCACAAAATATGCTCACAGTTGGCATCTCGAATGCAAATATTAGGCCGGCAGGCCCCGGTGCATTATGGCTCCCCGCCGCGCCGCCGGGCCGGTCCCGGAGCTGCTGTGCGCCGGGCCGCGGGCTGGGGTGTCTGCCCAGGGCACGAGGGACACCCCCTGTCACCAGGGGACCCGTACGCCCGCCCCCTGCCTCCCCCCAGAGGCTCTGGGGACAGACCTGGGGGAGGGGCTCGGGCCAACACCAACACAGACATTTCTCTCTCTTTTTATTTTTTTATTTTTATTCTTTTAAAAATATATTTTATTGATTTTTCACAGAGAGGAAGAGAGAGAGATAGAGTCAGAAACATTGATGAGAGAGAGACATCTATCAGCCGCCTCCTGCACACCCCCCACTGGGGATGTGCCCGCAACCAAGGTACGTGCCCCCGACCGGAATTGAACCTGGGACCCTTCAGTCCGCAGGCCGATGCTCTATCCACTGAGCCACACCGGTCTCGGCTCTCTCTCTTTTTAAAAAAATAGCATATGGGTTTCAGAGAGGCAGGGAGAGGGGGAGGAAGAGAGAGAGAGAAACGTCACCGACGAGAGAGCCTCTCAGACCGGCTTTGTCCTGCACGCCACACGCTGGGCATGGAGCCCACGGCCCGGCCCGGGTCCTGACTGGGAATCGAACCCTGACCTCCTGGTTTCCAGCCCCACGCTCCACCCCCGAGCCAGGCCAGCTGGGCTTCGACGCAGACATTTTTCTTTCTTTCTTTTTTTTAAAAATATATTTCTTTATTGATTTCAGAGAGGAAGGAAGAGGGATAGAGAGATAGAAACATCCATGATGAGAGAGAATTATTGACCGGCTGCCTCCTCCTGCACGGCCCCTATTGGGGACGAAGCCCACCACCCGGGCATGTGCCCTTGGCCGGAACCGAACCAGGGACCCTTCAGTCCGCAGGCTGATGATGCTCTATCCACTGAGCCACACCGGTTTCGGCAACACAGACATTTCTAACCTCAGGGATGGATGCTCCCCGCTTTTCTGAGCTCTGGCTGGAAATGAGGTGGGGACCAGGGGGTGCCGGGCTGGTGGGCACGGCTGTCGGCTTCTGCGGTGCCGAACACAGATGTATGTGGGGGGGGACTCCCTGTGAGGAGGGGTCTGCAGTCACCGGGGAGTGGGGGGTCTCTCTCCCACTCAGAGCGTAAAGGGGGCCTCCGGGTCTGCTGACCACCAACCCGCGCCTCTCCTCGCGGACGGGCGAGGAGCCTCCCTGCATTCCGGGGTCCCCCTGCACATCTGAACCCCACCTTCCAAGTGAGGACCCTCCCTCCATACCGGGGACCCCCCTGCACATCTGAACCCCACCTCCCAGGTGAGGACCCTCCCTGCATTCCGGGGACCCCTCTGCACATCTGAACCCCGCCTCCCAGGCGAGGACCCTCCCTGCATTCCAGGGCCCCCCCTGTATATCTGAACCCCGCCTCCCAGGCGAGGACCCTCCCTCCACGCTGGGGGACGCCCCTGCACATCTGCACCCCACCTTCCAGGTGAACCTCTCCCCCACCCCATCCCCTGCACTGACAGCTGAGAAAGGCAAGGCATTCCCAGTGTCTCTCACCCTGATTCGTCTCTGATTCTCAGGGGAAGGAGGACTCGGCCCCTGGGTGGCGTGTGCATGTGCATGTGCGTGCGTGTGTGTGCGTGTGCAGTGTGCACAGCGGCAGTGCCCGCCGGAAGCCAGAGGCGCCGGGCCCGCCGGCTCGGTGGTAAGCGCCTGGCACGGGGAGTATCGATTTCCATGGAGATAACTTAATGCCTCCGACAGCCCCGCCATCGCCGCCGTCACCGACAGACGCGGGACCGGCCGGGATTGGCGGCGGCCAGGCAGACGGGCAGGCGGGCAGACGGCAGGCGTGTGCGCGGGGGCCGGCGATCCGCAAACATTTTTCTTGCCGCTTTGCTTCATTTTTCCTAAACTTCACGGACCCGGGATCCGCAGATATAAACGAGCCGGGCCCGGCCGGCCTATCCATCACCCGGCACCGCGCGCACGTGCACACACCACACGGCCGCCGCCGCCCTCTCCCCGCTTCCCATCACCGCCGGCGCGGGGAGTGGGCCGCCGGCCGGCCGTGGGGATAAAAATCACGCCGCCAACACCATCAGTTAGGCTTGATTTGCGGCCCGACGCGCGGCCCAGAGTTATGGAGCGGCCGCCGCCGGAAATCAGGCTCGTTATGGCGCCGGTACGTCCATAAAGATGGTTCATTCCAGCCCAGCAGCTACCTGCGTGCGCGGAGCGCGGAGCGGGGGGCGGGTGGGGGCGGGCGGGGAGGGAGAAGGATGCCGGTTATAAATACCGGGCAGAACCCATCTGTCTGGCCCTGCCCGCCGCGTGTGTGTGTGTGTGCGAGCCAGCCAGCGAGCGAGCGAGTGAGAGCGCACGACGCAGGGAGGAGCAGCCCCGGGTTCGGAGGCGGGTGTGGAGCCAGGGCCAGTGTCCCAGCGTCTGTCTGTCCGTCCGTCCGGGGCTGGCGGACAGGCTGCTGGCAGGTGTCATCTCTCTCTCTGTCAGGGCGGCGAGCGGCGAAGGGTGATGCTGGGCCAGCCTCTCGTACCCTGCCCGCAGAGAGGGACGCTAATGACAGCGAGAGCCGGATGCCGGGGGCGGTGTGCGGTGTGTGGTGTGCGGGGAAGGCTGTCTGTCGGTTGGCGGGCAGGGCCGGGCCGGTGCCGTGAACATCAGGGAAGAAGATGAATAGAAATGATCAGAGGGGGTTTGGGGAGGGTTTTTTTTTTTTTTTTTTTTAAAGGGGCAGGGCTGTGTGCGCTCGCAGACGCAGTGCGGGACGCGCTGTCTGGTCCTGGCGGCCGGTAATTAGGATGATGAACGCCCCTCGCTCGCAGGGTTCGCCGCGCTGCCCTGCGGAGCAGCCTTTGTGCTGGGGAAGCGGGGAGCACCCCCCGTGGGGGATCGGGGGCCTCGGGGGTGGCTGGGTCTGGAGGGGGGAAGGGAGAGGTGGCCGTGACCTCTAGGGACAGCTCGGGCCTGTCTGCCCTGCAGGGTGCAGGCGGGGTAGGTGGGGCCGGCTCAGCCACCCAGCGGCCGCCCTGGCCCCCAGGGGAGGGAGGAGGAGAGAGAAGCCGGAAACCCCAGATCCTGCTGGGGAGACACTGGATCTTCTCCTGGTGCCGGGTCCCCCACCTCCACCCCCCCTGGGGTCCGTTCCCTTTTGGGGTTCAGTAGCGTGACCCAGACACATGTCCAGCGGTCAGGCACACGGTGCTGGCAGGGGGGCGTGTCCCGGGTGCCTGAGTCCAGCCCCCTCCCCACGCGTCCTCCTCCCAAAACAGAACGGGCCTGTGGGAGCCCCTTTCACCTCCTGAGTGGTTCAGAGTTCCGGTTCAGGGTTCGGGTTCTGGAGGAGGCCGCACGCAAACCAGGGTACATGTGGGGGAGGTACGTCGTCAATGCAAGATACAGCGGTACCTCGAGATACGAGTGCTCTAACATATGCGATTTTTTGAGATACGAGCCGTCAAGCGAGCGATTTTTGCTTTGAAATACGAGCAACAGTTGAGATAGGAGTCATCACGCAGATTGGCCAGCTGCACACGACCCACCCGTTTACCGCGACTCGAGCGTCTCATAGTTTCCCACGCCTCAAGGTGACGGAACGAATTAAACCCGTATCTCGAGGCACCATTGTATTAGCAAAAAAACCACAAATTTAGAGTATAGGAGAAAGAGAAAAGAGACAATGAAGGCAAAAAAAATCTTTATATTACACAGTAAATATATATAATCAATATTTAATATACTTACTTTAAAAGCTTTTGCATATATGATATGTATCTACAAATGTAGCATATTATATATCATATAAAAACTAACTTCCATATTTAAAAAATATGTATGTAGGAAAATAAGCAAGGAATATCCATAGACTCCAAGACAGCATGGCTATATTACTAACTCTTTGCTTTCAACATTAAATTAACCCAAGTGAAATAAATTATTTTAAAGAGCAATAAAATAAATAAGTGCAGGACTAATATATGAATCCAAGCCCTGCTTCTTTAGAACTGTAGGTAACTTTTTTGATACCGTGTTTAACAAGAAAATGCTTCCTCAAATATATAGAACAAGTTACGGGGAACATGAGAGTAATCAAGTCCTCTTACAGTACTATTTTTTTTTTTACCATAAATTAGTTAGAGAAGTATCTATAAATTGGTTGGTTTTTAAGAAGACAACCCCAGTATTACAAAAAAAAAGAAAAGCAACAAAACCTAGACTATAGAACCTTTGCACAAATAAATAAGATAGAAATACTTGACGTGATCGAAACTTCACTTCCAACCACAGAGCGTCCACAAGATGCTTTTTTTAAAAAGAAATGTGTGTTTTTCCTAAGAGTTTTGGATCACAGGAGCCTCAGAACTCCACCCACTTCATTTGATGGAGCTCGGCAAACACTAACCCCACGGCCAGGCGAAGGTAGTTCACACAGGTCACTCGCTTAGGAGCATGATGTAAAAATATTAAATAAAATGTGATGAAAGCCAACACCGGTGTGGCTCGGTGGATAGAGCGTCGGCCTGCGGACTGAAGGGTCCCAGGTTCGATTCCGGTCAAGGGCATGGACCTGGGTGGCGGGCACATCCCCAGTGGGGGGGCGTGCAGGAGGCAGCTGATCGATGTCTCTCTCTCTCATCGATGTTTCTGGCTCTCTATCCCTTTCCCTTCCTCTCCGTGAAAAATCAATAAAATGTATTTAAAAACACACACACACACACACACACACACACACAAAAACAAAACCTCACGTTGCCTACGTGCCAGCGATAGGACGACACGGGAAAATACCCTTCCCCGCAGCAAACACAACACGGAAAAACATTTAGGACAGAATTTCGCGAGAAAAGTGCTGAGAAAGCACGAGGACGGAAAATGGGGTTATAAAAGGCGCCAGGTTATTGGATTCACATTAAAAAATAAAAAAAAAAGTGGTCTGCTCTCTGTCGGATCTAGAAGTTGGACCAAATCCAGACGGGACGGCTGAGGTTACCCTGAAACTCACGTGGAAGGTGAGAACCGCCGAGAACCTTTCGAGAACGGGGAGGAGGAGCAGGGACGGGTGCTCCCGAGGGAGGGGCGTGGGCGATGCCCTGTAGCTTGGCGTGTTGGCACGGTCTGGGTCAACCGCAGGGACGGGGGTCGATCGAGGGAACGGTGTGGAGAGAGCAGGAGCAGGCCTGTGCAAATATGAGTTTCACGTACGATATAGCGGCTCGAGCTGTATATATATATATATATATATATACACATTGTTCCTCAAAGTTCATCGTTAATAAACTTGTGAATATTCCCGATCAAGGGAAGTGATGCTTTCACTGGTGCTAGATGAAGAGTCTACTCCAGCCTAGAGTATCAGGTAAATGCAACTATAAATCAGAAAGTTTCATTTATTTGTGTGCACAGCGGTACCTCGAGATGCGAGTTTAATTCGTTCCGTAACCTTGAGGCGTGGGAAACAGCGACTCGTGGCGTTTCGGATCTGCGGGGAAAAGAAGGATTCGGCAAGTAGAATTGGGTCCATCTGTGGACCAGGTGGGGAGAAAAAAAAGAAAAGGTTTACAGCTCAACAGGTCCTAAAAATCTTCAGATGGATAAAGTGCTTTAAAATAGGACGTTTGAAACCAAAGGGGTGTTTTAAGGAAATTACACTCATGTTTATTTGATGTGGGGGTACGCAAGCTTTTTTTTTTTTTTTTTCTGAGAGCCTAGTCCAGGGAATGAGATGGAGGGATTTCACTGCTCCTCCTGACAACAAAAGTAAACGTTAGGCCACAAACTAGAGGGAAACTTTTTTTTTTTTGGCAAAAAAAGCATTTAATACCTTTATTATAGGAGTGCTTGCCAATTAGTAATTCAAATGGCAAACATACATGAGAAAACGGGAAAAGAAAATTATAATGAAGGATGACAGTGGCCAGTGAGTGTAAGAAAAGCGTTCAACCTCATTAGAAGATAAGGACTGAACCGTTGAAAGGGATGATGAGTGTAATGCAGGGACCAGAGATATAGAACGTTCTAGGATATGAAGGAAGAGGGATAGAGAGTTAGAAACATCGATGACAGAGAGACATGGATCAGCCGCCTCCTGCACGCCCCCCACTGGGGATGTGCACGCCACCAAGGTACATGCCCTTGACCGGAATCGAACCTGGGACCCTTCAGTCTGCAGGGCGACGCTCTATCCACTGAGCCAAACCAGTCTCGGCGGCACCTGCCCATTTTGTGCCAACCACCTGGGCAGCGATTCCCAATCTTTGCGCCTCCCGGCACACACACACACACACACACACACACACACACTCCTTCCTACAGCCCAGCAGCCCAGCCCAGGTGCACTTTCTGCCAACCCCACCAAAAACAGGTATAATTTGTATTGATTCACACAAACAGGTAACAGAATTACGACCCTTTTCCCTCCAAAATGATTAAGGTGCCTACCCTCGTCCATAAGGATTTCTGGCACCAAGAGTGAACCAATCAGGTGCAACCGTCTTATGCGACGTGACCAATAAGATTCACCTTTCTTATAGGACCTACCTATTCGGCCATCCACACCGGGAGAGACTGGCATTCACGCCGGATGGCTCTTGTTGTGTTGGCTTTTGTGTTTTTTTTTAAATATATATACATACATATATATATATATATATTTTTTTTTAAAAAATATATTTTATTGAATTTTTACAGAGAGGAAGGGAGAGGGATAGAGAGTGAGAAACATCGATGAGAGAGAAACAATGATCAGCCGCCTCCTGCACGCCCCCTCCTGGGGATGTGCCTACCACCAAAGGTCATGCCCTTGACCGGAATTGAACCCGGGACCCTTCAGTCCGCAGGCCGACGCTCTGTGCACTGAGCCACACGGGTCAGGGCCTGTTGTTTTTATTTATTTTATTTTTTTATTTGAGAATCTCCGGGGAAAGAGGTGAGCGTCCCTCCCTAACCGGGCAGGCACCTCACGTGCTAACAATTCTCGCCGGAAGCGAGAGCGCTGGATGTCGCTGCTGCTGCTCTAGGTCAGCAGGTGCCAGGACGGGGCGCCCCCATCCCCGAGGTGGACCCCAGGCCTGCGGCCCCCGCGGCCTCGGAGACAGAGCCTGCTGCCCGCTCTCCGTTCTCTCAGGCCCGTTCTTCACCACCCCTGCTCCCCCCTTTCCCCCCAACAGATGATTAACTTCATTCACACTGACTCCCACTTCCCCCAGGAAGCCTTCCTGGGTTTGGCGGGGGACTTGCCCGTTCTCGCCACAGATGAGAGCACTTTCCTGTGGCCTCAGGCCGTGGGGTGCTTGTGGCTCTCCATCAGCACATTCCCCTCCCCCCAACGCTTCCCCATCAGCCTGGTCTGCCTGGCCCGGCCCCGTGTGGCACGCGCTGTTTCCAACGACCGATTGAACGGAACACGGAGAAGAGACGGCCTTTCCTCACAGACTCCGGGGAGACGCGGGGAAACACATTTGTGGGAGGGTCGCAGGGGACGGCGGGTGGTGTTGCCGGGAGCAGGTGCTTCTCGGGGGTCCTGGGAGAGAGGAGGAGCCGGCAGCAGGTCCCTCCTCTCGGGGGGCTGGGGGCTGGGGGTGGGTAGGGTTCGTTGTGCAGGGCCCGGGGGGCAGGCCTGGGGCACAGGACGCCGTGCAGGTGCGAGCTCTGGGCGCATCGCGGCCACGTCAGGCTGAGGGCGCCTGGCTGAGCCCCATGGGGTATGTGTGCCCCGGGGGGACCACCGGCCGGCTCCTCCGGGGTCTCCCCCACAGCCAGGCCGGGACGGGGCTGAGCCTGGTGCTGGCGGGGTGGGCGGGGGTGTGTGGGCTGGCCTTGCCCACCAGGCTCCCCAGCAGGTACCTCGGCCCATTCCGGTCACATCGCTGCTGCCCAGCTGCCCAGCTGCCACAGCTGTAACGCCGCGGGGAGCACGGCCCTGGCCCCGGTCTTCCCGGGACTTTACTGTCGCCGCTGCCGGGTGATGGGACGCGGTGCCGTCTGCCGCCTCTCGAGCGCGGCGGTGAGCCCATCCATCACGGCGCCAGCTGCTGCGGGCGGCTGTCAGGGCGGGCTCTGCGCTCGCCGACACGCGGCCCTGACCTTGGGGAGCGGCGGCGGCCGGCCCAGGGCCTTTCTCCGGGCGGCGTGGGGGCCGGCCTCTCCCCCGAGCGCAGGTGACCCCGATCTGCTGGCCCGGGGCCCGGGGTCCGCCTGGGACCCCGAACCTCCACAGAGTGGGGGCAGGCTTCTGCCGTGACAGGTGTTTTATTTTATTTTTTAAAAATATATTTTATTGATTTTTTTTACAGAGAGGAAAGGAGATGGATGGAGAGAGAGCCAGAAACATCGATGAGAGAGAGACATGGATCAGCCGCCGCCTGCACGCCCTCCACTGAGGATGTGCCCGCCACCAAGGTACATGCCCTTGACCGGAATTGAACCTGGGACCTTTCATTCCCAAGCCGACGCTCTATCCACTGAGCACACCGGTCTCGGCTATAAAAAATATTTTTATTAACTTCAGAGAGGGAGGGAGAGGGAGAGAGAGTCAGAAACATCGATGAGAGAGAGACATCCATCAGCCGCCTCCTGCACACCCCCCACTGGGGATGTGCCTGCCACCAAGGTCCATGCCCTTGACCGGAATGGAACCCGGGACCCTTCCGTCCGCAGGCCGACGCTCTATCCACTGAGCCACACCGGTCTCGGCTGGTTGATTCCTGAGGGGACCCTCCAAGGTGAGGGTCAGTCACTCCCCCAGGAAACAGCGGAGGACACTGAGGGTCAGAGCTTCCACCCTCACCTGGGTTTGCCCAGCGGCAGGTGGAAGGTCAGAGGTCGTGCTGGTGTCAGGAGGCAGGGGTGGAAGGTCAGAGGTCGTGCTGGTGTCAGGAGGCAGGGGTGGAAGGTCAGAGGTCGTGCTGGTGTCAGGAGGCCGGGGTCATGGTTTTTGTTTGTTACTTTGGCCACAAGACTCTGCACGTGGACCCCACGGTTCTCCCACCTGGCGCATCCTTCGTGTGGAGGGCGTGGCGCATTGGGGGGGCACTCCGGAGTCAGAGGCGGGACCGGGGTCCCTCACCCTCCCTCTTCCCTGGGCCCCTCTCCCGCCAGCGATGGGCACCGTCCCGGGCTCCTGCACAGGGTGACTGACAGCCGCCACTCCCCGCGGCCGGGACCGGCCATGGCCTCCACCACTTCCTGCGCTCCATGCCCGCCGTCTGCCGGTTTCCGGAGCGGACCCGCCAGTCCCCGCTGAGGCCCGCGCCAGGCCTGAGCCTGAGTCATGGGCTGCGCTTTGCCAGCTGCGGCCCGGAGAGATCCACGCCAGATCGCCTGCCTGCACCCGGCTCAGCCCGGCTCAGCTCAGCTCGGCAGCCGTCCTGCCTCACACGCGTGTGTACGAGGCCGTGAATAACAGCGCGCGGCGCGGGGACGAGACGTCTACAAGGGGCTTAAAATATGGAGCGCGGCTGCTCGGGCCTCCCCGGTCCCCGCGAGCCGGGACGGAGCCGGGACCGCGCTCGCGACGCGCGGCGATGCATAAATATCAGCCTTAAATAACGGCGAATACCTCGTTTCCCGGGAAGATTGGTGGCGCGTCCCCGCGTGATAAATTGTGTGAGTTACGGCGCAGGCCCGGCTTCCCACTGCATTATCCGCGAGCCCTTTAAATAACGGAGTCCGTCCCGCTGACGCCGGGGAGGATGGGGGCGGGGGGCGGCGGGGAAGTGCCGGCCGGTTTATTACGGCGTCCCTGCCTCTCTCTCCCCCCGTTGCCATCTCACTCTCCCGTGGTCTGTCTCTCCCCGTCATCCTCTCTCTCCACGCCCCCCTCATTCCCGCATCCCGTGTCTGTGACTCCGGATTCTCCCTCTCGCTCCCAGGAGCTGCGCCAGAGGCGTACGAAGCTCATACAGCCTGAGCCCCTTCTGTGTTCTTCGTCCTGGTTTCAGGGAGAAAGGGAGAGGGAGGGGAAGAGAGAGAGACACACATCAGGGATGAGAGAGAATCATAGACCACCTGCCTCCTGCATGCCCCCCGCGGGGGATGGAGCCCATCACCCAGGCCTGTGCCCTGACCGGGAATCAAACCCGGGAGCCTACCGTCCGCAGGTTGATGAGCTAGCCACAGAGCCAAACCAGTTCGGGCATCATTGTCTATACCAGCGGTTCTCAACCTTCCTAAGGCCTCCACCCTTGCATGCAGTTCCTCATGGGGTGGTGACCCCCAACCATGACATGTTGCTGCTGTGATGCATCGTGATGTCAATATCTGCATTTTCCGAGGGTCTTAGGCGACCCCTGTGAAAGGGTCGTTCGACCCCCAAAGGGGTCACGACCCACCAGGTTGAGAACCGCTGCTCTATAATAAAAGGTTCATATGCAAATTGTCCCCTCGGCCGACCAGGGAGTTCAACCGGGAGTTTGACCAGGAAGTGGGGCCGGCCAATCAGTGGCCCGTCTCCCCAGCTAGCTCCACCGCCCCCATCACAACCACCCCCATCCCGATTGGATGTGGGGTCGGCCAGCCAACCGCCTGCATCCCCTCCCCATGGCTGGCTCAGCCCGTTGGCCTGGGTCAGGGAGGGCTGGCAGGACCCTGTCTGTGCACGAATTCATGCACCGGCCTCTAGTTTACTTCTAACAACCACCCCACTGCCCCTGGCTCGGCCACAGTCCCCGCCCCCACCCCCCCCTCCTCCCAGTTCTGCACAGGTTCATCTTTTTAAAAAAAATATATTGTATTGATTTTTCACAGAGAGGAAGGGAGAGGGACAGAGAGTTAGAAACATCGATGAGAGAGACACATCGATCAGCCGCCTCCTGCATACCTCCTACTGGGGATGTGCCCGCCACCCAGGTCCATGCCCTTGACCGAAATCGACCCTGGGACCTTTCAGTCTGCAGGCCGACACTCTATCCACTGAGCCACACCGGCTAGGGCCAGGTTCATCTCCATGAGCCGCTTTCTCGGTGGGAGCTGGGGGCTGATTGTCCCCCGGATCTGAGACGCCCCTCCCTGTCGGCACACGTGGGCGTTTCTAAGTGTCCGCGATGCACAGCACGGCCCACACGTACGTGCACAGAGGTCTGAGGCTTTCCCCAGCCGGCCGAGCGGAGGGCTCAGCCTTGGGCCTGCAACGCCGTCCCCGACACCCCGAGAAATCGCTGTGCGTGAGCTGAGGGGGAACGGAGGGGCTGAGGTACCCGCTCAAGGCCTGGGGCCCTGCACACCCAGCGCCCGGTCAGACCCTGGGGAAGGCGGTTCCATCGACCCCCTCTCCCCCCTCGAGGGATCCCTCTCCACTGGGGTCCTGCCCGTCGGGATTGGGGAGGGGCCCTGGCAGCCCGCCCTGTCCGTTCCCGAACGCCACGGAGACAGGCACACGCGTGTGTGTTTGGAAGCGCCGAGCCATCTGCCATTAGCGCGTCCTTAACGGAACGGCCCGCGTGAAGGCGCGTTGGACGGCATTCCGCACGGGAGACGGCCTGACAAGGGGACATTACTCTCAGATTTACAATTAATTACCCGCAGGCCCGCGCCTCGCATCCATTTGCATAGCTTACCGGGGCCGTAAATCCTCGCGGGACTCCCGTTATTTAAGATCGCGCGGCCGCGGCGGAGCCGAAGTTTCCTTCCTTCCCTGTAACTTCCTCGCGGTGGCGGCGGCGGCGCGGGGAGGTCGGTAAATCTGGCTTCTCCTCGGCCTGCTCCCCGTGTTGTAATTTTTCTGTGCGTGTGCGTATGTGTGTGTGTGTGTACATGTGTGCGTGTCATTGTTCGGTTCCTCTTGCCCTCCCGTGTACCATCCCCCCAAAAAACTGGACACACAGCGGCCACAGACGACGGGGTGAGTGGTCAGTGTGTCGGCCACGCTCTCCCCCGGCCACCTCGCGGCTCTCGGGGCGCCCGGCACGGTCTGTGCATCTCCCTGGTGCCAACCTCACGGAGCCAACGGCACTCGGCACAGAGGTTGGCACGGAACCTCGAGAGAAACGGGGTTGCAGGCCGGATGGATGGGTGAGCGCTCTGCCTGGCCCGTGCCCCTCCCCGGGCCCCTGCCCCCCCTTTTCCCGGTCCCTCGTGTGGTCCCCACTCTTCCCGCCACCTCCCCTTGGAGGGAACGGCTGGGTCACGGTGAGCGTTGTACAGCGGCACCTCGAGATACGAGTGCCCTAACCTACGAGATTTTTGAGATACGGGTGGTCGAGCGAGCGATTTTTGCTTTGAAATACGAGCAGCAGTTGAGATAGGAGTCATCGCGCAGATCGGCCGGCTGCACACGACCCACCCGTTTACCGCGACGCGAGCGTCTCACCGTTTCCCACGCCTCAAGGTGACGGGGAGCAGCCTCCTGAAAACGCCACGAAGACTTATTTCTTTCTTTCTTTTCTTTTTTAAATATATTTTATTGATTTTTCACAGAGAGGAAGGGAGAGGGATAGAAAGTCAGAAACATCGATGAGAGAGAGACATTGATCAGCCGCCTCCTGCAAGCCCCACCGTGGAGATGTGCCCGCAACCAAAGTCCATGCCCCCGACCGGAACCAAACCCGGGATCTTTCAGTCCGCAGGCCGACGCTCTATCCACTGAGCCACCCCGGTCTCGGCTTCTTTCTTTTTTTTTAAGGAGGAGAAAGCCGGCCCCTCGCAGGCGCGGCCCCGGCCACTCCCCTTGGCAAAGGCGCCGGGCGGCACGCGCCTCCCTGGTCCCCGCGTCCTCTCTACATCTGTTAAGTGACTCCGCGCGCTCATTAAATAAAGCTAATGCACTTGTAAAACAGTGGGGAGAGACAGTCCATCAGGGAACGGTGAGCAGGAGCCGCCCGCGCGGGGAGGGCGCCGGGAACGGCTGGTCAGCGCGGGTGCCTGCGGGCCATCCATCTCCGCGTCCGCCTCGTTACCGTGCCTTCCCCGCGGGAGATGGATGGCCGCCGCCGGGAGACGGATCTGCCCCGTCCCTTCCTCCTCCTCCTCCTCCTCCTCCTCCTCCTTTTTATTTTTTTTAAAAACCCCTGAGGCTCCGCCAAGGTGATCCTGCCTCTCCGTCCACCTCCCGCCTGCCCACCGCCCGCCCTCCCCGCGGTCACCTGTTTCAGATGAAAAGCAGGGGACCTGGAGGGTGGGTCGCGGGCTGGGGGGCTGAGGCTTCAGGCGGGGGGTGCCCTGGTCTGGGGGTGGCAGGTGGGACGGGGACCCCGCTCCCTGCGTGGGACACTCCGCCCTCCCCGAGAGGCCGCAGGTTCGGGGGCACGGAGAGTGTGGACGGCCGGTCTCTGCGGTCACCCGGGCACACGCACACACATGCACACACACACACATGCACATGCACGCATGCACACACACATGCACACACACGCACATGCACGCACACATGCACACACACACACACACGCAGATACACACACACGCACATACACACACATGCACACACATACACGCACGCACACGCACACACACACATGCACACGCGCGCGCACACACACACACACACACACACACGAGGGCAGGAAGACGTATCTCGTCCCCCGAGGGAGGCAGCCCTCTCTCTCTCTCTATCTTCTCTCTCTCTCTCTCTCTCTATCCCTATTTATCTCTCTCTCTCTCTCTCTCCCTCTCTCTCTCCCTATCCCTATTTATCTCTCTCTCTCTCTCTCTCTATCTCTCTTTATCTCTCTCTCTCTCTCTCTATTTCTCTCTCTCTGTCTCTCTCTCTCTGTCTCTCTCTGTCTCTCTCTGTCTCTGTCTCTCTATTTCTCTCTCTCTGTGTCTCTCTCTCTGTCTCTGTCTCTCTGTCTCTCTCTCTCTCTGTCTCTCTCTCGGGG
Organism: Lasiurus borealis; assembly: GCA_004026805.1. Classification (NCBI taxonomy): domain Eukaryota; kingdom Metazoa; phylum Chordata; class Mammalia; order Chiroptera; family Vespertilionidae; genus Lasiurus; species Lasiurus borealis. Next base: position 1,482 of record PVJN01041770.1, on the reverse strand, counting down.
CCGGGATTTGCGGCCGCGGCCCCCCCGCAGGAGAACGGGGGGCCGCACAGGCCGCCAGGTGCCCCCGGAAGCAGCGATGCCGCCGGGGCCGCGGAGCTGGCGGGCAGGGGCAGCGGGTCAGCGGGGGGCGGAGCGGCGCCCGCAGCCACGGCCAAGCTGCCCTCTGTCTGCGCCAGGGGCGCCGGGGTCACGGCGGGGGTCACGGCGGGGGTCACGGCGGGGGTCACGGCGGGGGTCACGGTTGGATGCGGGGCGCCGGGGGGCGCGTGGGAGCGTCAGCGCCTCAGTCACACGCGGGGCGGCCGTGGCGGGCGCAGCCTCTGCGGGGGGGGGGGGGGGCGTGTCTCTGCGGCCTGGCCGCCTCTTTTTTTAAATTTTTAAAAATTTTTATATATTTTAAAAAATACATTTTATTGATTTTTTACAGAGAGGAAGGGAGAGGGACAGAGAGCCAGAAACATCCACGAGAGAGACATCGATCAGCCGCCTCCTGCACGCCCCACAGTGGAGATGTGCCCGCAAGCAAGGTCCCTGCCCTTGATCGGAATCGAACCTGGGACCCCTCAGTCCGCAGGCCGACGCTCTCTCCACGGAGCCACACCGGTCTCGGCTCTCGGTTTCATTCTCTCTTTTTTCTTTTATTTTTGCAGTAAATGCGGTCACAGACGTGTCATCGCTGAGAAACGCTCGGACGCGCTTGCATGCGACCCGCGGGGGAAAGCCGCCTCCCCGCCGCGCGGAGCCGCTGGGCCGTTTAATTTCGCCGTCAGTTCCCCGCCCGGCGCGGCCTCTGCTGCCCACGGGCCTCCCGCCCGGCGCCTCTCCCGGGCCCGGTCCTCCGAGTCTGTCCCCGCCGCCCCGTCCGTGCCCACATCCCGCGGCCGGTGCCGGGCGAGGCAGCCTCGCTCCCCGGGAGCTCCCGCCGGCAGCGCGGGCCCGGAGGGCGGAGCTGGGACCGGAGCGGGCGCGGGGCGCTGAGCGGCCCCCTCCCCCCCGCCCCCGCCGCACCGGGCAGCTGGGCTCCGGCCCCGGCTGGGGGGGCTGAGCCCGCGGGGGGGCTCTGTGCTCCCGGCCCGGACCCCACTCTCCTCCCCCTCACCCCCAGCGCAGGCTCCTCTCTCTCCTGCCGCCCGCGCCCCCTCTCTCTCCGGAAGGGCGGGGGCGGGTCTTCTGGGCGCTCCTGGCCGCATGTCAGTCTTTATGTGGCCCCGCCTCCGGCCTCACTTGCGCATTCCCACGTGATCATGTGGCCCCGCCCTGCGCACGTGGCCACGCCCCCTCATTCACATGTCCCCTCCTGCCCCTGGTCACGTGCTCGCTTAAATCTGCTCACGTGGCCCCGCCCCCTGTTCACGTGCTCACTTACGGCTGTCCACGTGGCCCCGCCCCCCTGTTCACGTGCTCATTTACGGCTGTCCACGTGGCCCCGCCCCCCTGTTCACGTGCTCATTTACGGCTGTTCACGTGCTCATTTACGGCTGT
>PVJN01041769.1:0-18633 GCA_004026805.1 Lasiurus borealis | reverse complement strand
AGATTGTTTCATTTTCCTGCAAAGGGAAGAGAAAAGGGATCTCAATGCTTCCTGTGATTGCACAAAGTTTATTTTAGGAACAAAAATCTGTGCTCTTTCCCCCCTATTACTCCCTATTTCCTTGATGAAGGACTTCCTAGCATACAATGATGTTTATTTCTTTGCACCAAGGAAATGTTTCTTTTACTGATTAGAAAATATCAAAATATTCTGTGAACCTATAGTTCAAATTCCAGGCTTCATGTGTTTTGTGGAGAGAAAAAGAAATTATTCTGACTCTGTCTCCTTCCTCTTTAATTAGGGTTGAGACTGTTGCTTGAAACAGTTGACATTATTTAGTACCTTCTACACTCACCTATTTTTATGAATTGCTTACATGAAATCATCAATGAACAACAAAAAAATCAAAACCTTTTGTTACGTTATGTCTTTTTATGGTGAGGAGAGATGGTGTTTACTGTCTTGAATTAGCAAGTAATTGTTCTCTATTGAATCAGGGGGATTTCTTATCTTTTTTAGGGAGGAATTTCCATATAAACAAGCTTTTTGTATCTGTCTAAGGCTCCAATTAATTACATTTTACAACAAATATAAAAAATAAACATTTATAATAACTACTTCTATTAGCAAAGACTAGGACACAGAAGCTATCTAGTCAAGATACTTTAGGAACTGAAGTATTGCAAGGATAGAAAACTATGCCATCTTAGCATTTAGACTGAACCTGTGTAATCCACTTTCATTTCTGAATGCTGGCTTTATGGTCATGCTTTTTAAGAATACATTATTGTCCTGATCTTTACAACAAACAAGTATGTATGTGATGTGCTTGCACATTTTCTAAGAGTGTATCTTCCAAATGCAGAATAGGTGCTGCCACTTCAGTTTTGGTTTTACTTCACAGCTTTGTTTATAAAGATTTTGCAGCAAACTAATTTTCTTAACAATTCATAGCAACTCTATTATGTTATTAAATTTGATCAATACATGGAGGAGTTATCAATTCCATGTAAATAAACCACTGGTCACCATCTCCAAAATTGGTTTGAGGAAAGGATTGATTTTCCTGATGATGTGAGAGACCAAACTGTGGCAATAATCTCCTTTTATGGAGTCACTTTATCTGTGCTGGAAAGTACCTTACCCACACGAATTTCTTTCCCTGTATTTTTTCATATATTGCTAAGCCTAAAGTGTGCATTTTCTCAGGTGGAAGAAGCAGGTTTGGAAGGTTCAATAACGTTGCCTAGGTAAGACTGTCAAAAGAAAATACAACCACCCCAGGTGTCCTTGGGGGATTAGTTCTAGGGTTCCCATAGATACCAAGGTTCACAGATGCTCAAGTTCCTTATAGAAACTGGCGTAGAACAATATATACAGTTGGCCCTCTGCATCCACGGATTCCCAACTCTGAATCAAAAACAGTGCTTTCTCTTTTTAAAAGTTATCTTTATTGATGCAAATAATAAATAAGGCCCCCTTCGCTCCCTCCATTGACCTCTTCCAGCCCAGCCCCACCCACCCCCTGCCCCAGGCCTTCACCACACTATTGTCTCTGTCCATGGGGTATGTATATATGCATACTAATTCTATGGTTCCTCTCTTCCCACTTTCCCTCCCCCTATCTCCACCCCCTGTATCCTTCTATTCCCCAACCCCCACACCCACCTTCTCTCTGATATTCATCAGTGTATTCCATGTTTGTCTGTCTGTGGATCTGTTTTGTTCATCAGTTTATTTTGTTCATTGGATTCCACATATGAGTGAGATCATGTAATACTTGTCTTTGTCTGGCTTATTTTGTCTAATACTAGTTTCCATCTGCAGTTGGTTGAATTCTCAGATGCAAAATCTGTAGATATGTAGGTCCAACTGTATACCCAAAGAAACTTGGGAATCATGCTAAGCTTTTACTAGTATTAACTGGAACAGTCCACAGTATTAAGTGGGTAACTGATGTGGGTAAGATTCCATTCACATTGCTCTACATCATCCATCAGAATTTCCTTGCCTTACCCTCTGGTGTCCTAGATACGAATTTGAAGGGAAATTTGAATCAAATAACTGTACCAGATAAATTAGAATAAATGTAAGTGGCATTCTTATTGGATTAAATATTAATCAAGAATGTAATTTTGACTCATTTATTTTATTCATTTAGTAGTTTGTTTTATTCTATAGCTTTAAAGAAATATTTGCTTTCTCCCAACTCCGTAGTTCTGTGTGTGTGTTTTAAAAATAACGATTGTGGGAAGCACTCACTAGAGAGGTTGGCATCTGGAGGAATAAGGAGTTGCCACCCTGAAGGTAATGGAGAGGAAGTGTGAGTGCCTGAAGCCATTAAATTTGCTGGGCCTCCTGGTCACTAGGAAAAGGCTGTGTTTTGATTTCACAGAGAATGAGGACAAGTTTATTAAGGAAGGAGAGCATTTCATGTAATGAGGAAAGGAATCATACTTTAGTTCTGCCACTAAACTCCAGCCAGCTGACCATCAGTGTCTGCATTGCTGCGGAGAACGTGGAGACAGTGTTTGGGAAAATGAGCGAACAAGCAAGGTAGACACTTGGAGTGGAGTTACTCTGGTCTCCTGAAATCTCTCCCTACCCCCATACAATCTTGATAGAGGGAAGAAAGTGAATGAGCAAAGGGGTGACTTTTTTTTCTCAGACCAAGGAAAGAAAGCAGAGCATCTGGTTCCTTAAAGTTCACTTCTATAGCCTGTGATCCAGGCATCAGTTGGAAAGCCATACATTAAATGAAATTGATTAACATCCATCCACTCTTTTAATTATTGAACTACATTATGCTTTATAAGTTAAATAAAGCTCATGTTTTATTTATTGCTTTATAAATAAAGCACTAAGTTCAAGAGAGGCTGTAGGGGAAATCAAGAATGAGGAAAAAAATCAATGCAAAAAGCTTATATCTGCACTAAACACTAAAATTGGCAATTTGGCAGAGAGAAGGCAATGAACAAGGGTATGCAAAAAAAAAAAAAAAGCTTTAAGGTGAATCCACTGGTTGCCACAGGCTGCAGGCTTATTGTCATCTTTGCAAGTAATGAATGGAGTTCTCTGATGCTACCTGAATTAAACCTAAGCTCACATCCTGGGCTGTGGTTTACATTGAGCAGGGTAAGACTTTTATAGGATTTGCAGAACCTGCTGTTCCACAGAAAAGTACAATTTATTTCAATCAAGGTGCAACTAATCACCGAGTATGAGGGGCAGTTTTCCTGACCCTTAAAGAGAGTGTTGCCCCAGATGGTCTTTGGTTTATTAGAAATGCTTGTCAAGGTGTGGAGTCTTTTCAGTTTCATTTGAAGCTGTCAGTATGGAGAGAGGGGTGGGGGAGAAGTGGATGGTCCTTCCAGAAAGGGCAAGGAGAATGGATGGAATGTGCAAAGGCTTAAAGGCCAAGAGTTGAGTCAGCTTTCAGACCATAAACACGAAAGTCAGTGTGGCTGATGCTGGACTGTGCTGAGGCTGAGCAGAGATGATAAGAAACCGTTGGAGAATGTTAGCGGCAGCCCTCCCTGTCTCCTGCCATCACGGCTCACAGTCCTCTCTCTCTGCGGCAAGCCCCACGCTCAGGCTGCCTGGGCTGCTGCAGTGTGCATGCGGACAGCCACCAGCACCTAAACTTCAATGCCTTTTTCAGTTTCCACATTCTCAGCCTCCGCTCCGCTGGCCTTGCTCTCATTCAGACCTGCTGAACACCTGAAATGGGAAACTCTCCTCACTCTGAATGTAGCATGTGACCATCTTTCCTGTTTCCACATTCTGCTACCCTCACTGAACTTGCTTCTCGGGACTTCTGATGCCTTGATGCCCCTTCCCTAGTTCTTTCCCTTTCCAGACTAACGTGTGTGTGTGTGTGTGTGTGTGTGTGTGTGTGTGTGAAGAGAGACGGGGGGTGGGAGGGAGAGAGAGAGAGAGAGAGAGAGAGAGAGAGAGAGAGAGAGAGAGAGACAGAGAGACAGAGACAGAGAGACAGAGAGAGACAGAGAGAGACAGAGAGAGAAATGGAGGGACAAATCGAAAGGTTGGCCGTTGGCAGAATTCCTTCTCACACAGGGCAAATCAGTCTTTTGTTCTAGTCAGACCTTCAGCTGATTGGATGGGGCACATTCGCATTTGGAGGACAATCTGCTTTACCCAACATCACTGATTTAATGTGACTCTCATCCAAAATGCTCTCACAGAAACATCCCAACAACATTTGACCAATGTCTGGGCACTGCAGGCCAACCAAGTTGACACATAAAATTAACAGTCACACCTTCCTTTCATAAGCAGATGTACACAGTGAATGGTTTCATTTGCTTCTACCTCACTCCCTTACGTTGTTGTGTGACCACTATGCCTGCTTTGTTAAAGCCAAGCTTGTATCACTCCTGCAGTCTATTTCCTCTCCTCCTCAAGCTGCTCAGCAACACTGAAAACCACACTCAAGTGGAGGCCAGATGTGTGGCTTCCAGCCTCCACAGGGCCCTCCAGGCTGCTGGCACTGCTTGTGTGTCCCTGGTTACACCCCTCTGTGTTCCCACAGAGGCTGTTCCAGACCTCTGCCCATCACAGGCTCTCTCTCTCTCTCTCTCTCTGAAGATAACTCACCTATTTGTACATAGTAAAATCACAAGCTTTGACCATGAACCACTTCAACTTGTTGCTTTTCCTTCCATTCCAAACAATCTTTTAATTGAAAGTAATAGGGTTACATTGATTAATAAAATTATACAGGTTTCAAGCATACAATTGTATAATATATCATCTGTATATTGTATTGTTCACCACCCCAAATCAAGTCTCCTTTCATCATCATTTATGCCCCTATACTCTCTAATACCTCTTCCCATCCCCTTGCTCTCTGGTAATCACCATGCTGTGGTCTATGTCTATGAGTGTGGTTTTTGTTTTTTTGCTTAATTCCTTCACTTTTTCACCCTTTCCCCCCAAATCCTCTCACCTCTGACAGCTGTCAGTCTGTTTCTATTTCGTTTGTTAGTTTATTTTGTCCACATATGAGTGAAATCATATGGTACTTACCTTTCTCTGATTGGCTTATTTCATTTAGTATAACACTCTCCACATCCATCCATACTTACTGCAAACAGTAAGATTTCCTTCTTCTTCTTTTTTTTTTTATAGCCAAGTAGTATTCCATTGTGTAATTGTGCTTTTTTATCTCCTTATCTACGAAAGGGCACTTGAGCTGTTTTCAGATCTTGGCTATTGTAAATAGTGCTGCAGTGAACATAGGGGTGAATATATTCTTTCAGATTACTGTTTTGGATTTCTTTGGATAAATTCTCAGAAGTGGAATTGCTGCATCATAAGGCAGTTTTAATTTTTATTTTAATTTTTTGGAGGGGTGGGTTAACTCCATACTGCTTTCCACAGTGGCTGCACCAGTCTGCCTTCCCACTAACATTGCACGATGATTCCCCTTTCTCCATATCCTCACCTGAACTTCTTGTTTGTTCATTTGTTGAAGGTAGCCTGTCTAACAGGTGTGAGGTTACCTCGTAGTGGTTTTAATTTGCCTCTCTCTGATGATTAATGACTTGAGCATTTTTTCATATGTCTATTGGTCGTCTGTATGTGCTCTGCGGAGAAGTGTCTGTTCAGGTCCTTTGCCCCCTTTTTAATTGGATTGTTTGTTTTTGTGTTGAGTTTTATGTTCTTTGTAATTTTGGATACTAACCGGTTATCAGATATATCATTGGTGAATATATTCCTCCATTCAGTGGATTGTTTTTCATTTTGTTGATGGTTTCTTTTGCTGTGCAAGATCACATCTTCTGGTAGCTACTCTGCTCAAGGAGTGGTATTGGCTGGGGAGGCCTACATTCAATTCCTGTAACTGTGGCTCAGCTAGATAACATGGCTGTTCAGAACTTCAAAGTTCTAGAGACTTTGGTGACTCCACATCGAATGTGACACTGTATAGTTTTTACTACTATTCTCTTAGTAGCAAGAAAATGCTTATAATAGTTAGAAATCTCCACAGGGATCTCCTGATACACTTTCATATACGAGATTATCAAGAATCTGTACAAAAAAAATTTCAATAAGTTCTAGTCTCTGTGGAGTAGGAGATGTGGTTTGGATTTCCTCCAGACCACATGTTCCAGGCCAGAATTGGTTTTCCTACTCTTGGAAGGACAGAAGTCATTATCTCCTACCCCTTAACTTGGAAGGACAGAAGTCATTACCTCCTACCTCTTGACACATGTAATAACTAACATATTACATGTGTACAAAGGGGAGATATGTACACATGTAATATATAATTTAAAAAGAATCCAAAAATATGAATATAGTATAAGGAGCCTCTGGGACAACTACACGTGTCTAACATCAGAATTATGGGGGTACCAGAAGAAGAGAAAGGGCAAGGTACTGAGAACCTATTTGAAGAAATAATGACAGAAAACTTCCCCCACCTGGTGAAAGAAATAGACTTACAAGTCCAGGAAGTACAGAGAACCCCCCCCAAAAAAAGGAATCCAAAGAGGACCACACCAAGACACATCATAATAAAATACCAAGAGCAAAAGATAAAGAGAGAATATTAAAAGCAGCAAGAGAAAAACAGTTAGTTACCTACAAGGGAGCACCCATATGACTGTCAGCTGATTTCTCAACAGAAAGTATGCAAGCTAGATGAGAGTGGCAAGAAATACTCTAAGTGATGAAATAGCAAGAACCTATAACCAATATTACTCTACCCAGCAAAGATAACATTCAGAATTGAAGGTCAGATGAAGAGTTTCACAGATAAGAAAAAGCTAAAGGAGTTCATCACCACCAAACCAGTATTATATGAAATGCTGAAAAGTACTCTTTAAGAAGAGGAAGAGGAAAAAAAAGATAAAGATAAAAATTATGAACAACAAAGACATCTCTATCAACAAGTGAATCTAAAAATCAAGTGAATTAAAAAATCAAAATAAACTGGTGAGTATAATAGAAAGGGAGTGGACTGACAATTCTCCAGGTGAAAGGGGTGTGAAAAGATACTAGACAAAATCATACACGTATGATGAGGACAGTGTGGGGTGGGGTTAGGGCAGAGGATAGGGTGGGAACCAGGTGGAGGAGAGCTATGGGGGGAAAAAAGAGGAATAATTGTAATAATTTGAACAATAAAGATTTATTAATTTTTTTTTAAAAAAAGAATGAAATCCTTGAAGAGTTTTCAGTCACCAAAAAAGTCAATATAATGCATAAAATGATGGACATCAATTGTCATCACTTTTAAATTCTCAAGTACAGTACATCCAAAGGTGACAGAATTACAGAGAAGTATAGGACTGAAGGAATGAATGAGTCAGTAAATTCTCCTTGGGAGAGTTAAGCTCTTTAGGAGTCTCTTATCTTCCTCTGCTTCCTTACAAGTTAATGGATGGTATTCTGTTAGTGCCTGAGGGTCTCCCATTACTTCTAGGCCCAAAGTTAAAAAATTATAGGTCCAACATTCCTATTAATTCATAAGTTAACTCTGCTTTTTTTTTTAAATCAAGTACCACCAAAAAATTGCTCTCAGTCATCCAGTTTTCCTTTTCTTTTATTCTAAGATATAGAACTTTTATTCTAAGATACAGAACTGTTCCACATAATACATGTTTTTCATTCATTCTCTGTCACATCTCCAAGAGAGGTGATTGTCCCTGGGCCAGGAGACCAAACTTTTAAGGTTGGTGGCAATAGATCTTACATGAAGAAACCAAACATGTTTTGCTAAGAATATTGATGAAATCATTTGTTTTTACTGAGCACTATTTACATTGATAGATGGCCAAATATAAGAAACAAAAAATATGTATGATCCTGGCATTATTGCCTCTGACACTTTTTTATTACTTTAATATTTTCTATAGTTTGTAGGTGTGGGTAGGTGCCAAACAGAATTTAATTTTTCTATGCCTCCAGTTGTTGGTTTTATGTACTAATTCTTAAAGGAAAAGATATTTTTCTATCTGGAAATGTGGTGCTTCAATTTGATAATATGACTGCTGCTTTGTGAATACAGTAAACTTCAATTAATGAGAATATGTTTAATCAGATATGCAGATTAACTGAAATACAGAATTATTGAATCTTCTTAAAACAGATTTTTATAATTTCCTTCCTTAATAAATTATATTCAATATATTTTTCTTCCTTTGATTAATCTGGATTTTATTGTGCTTTAGGATCTACACAATCATATAAGCTTCTACTACATATGTGTGCATATAAACAGGAAGTAATATCCCTCTTTTTCCAGGACCTAGCCTCAGAATTGCATTTAAAAAAAATAAAATCCTTTCTGTTTGTTTTCTTACAGTTGTCTCTTTAACCAAAGAGCTAATTTAGTACTGCTCCAAATTCAGTTTCATTAGGATATTAGTTATTGGAGGTTTTAAAATCACCATTAATGCTTTATTCCAATTTCCATCGGAAGTCATATATTTTAATGGATATGTTTAAGTTGCTGACTAAGCCAAGTAAATGAATGTCCCCTGAGTTTCAGAAAGCAAACATTTAAAAACAAAATCCTAAGTTACCTTAATTGTGAATTTATCTGATGGTTGAATGCTGTAATCGTCTCAAACCTTTCTTCTAACTATTCCTTCATTATTCAGACAATTAATATTTATCAAGTGTCTACAATCTATCAGACAGGGTATGAGATGTAGAGAACACATCAATAACAAACTACATACAAGGATAGTGGTCCATCAGACAGGGGTTCTCTCTTCAGCATTCCTGGCTGATAGAATTAAGGCTGGTTGATAAGTTTGTTGTTCTCAGTCCATAAGAAAGCAAAATTTTAGCAGCCTTCCTGAAAAATTCTAGCTCTCTGCTTATGAAAGTTTACAAGAGGCCTCAACAAGTGATGGTATTAGGTCGTGGTTTTCAAACTCTGGCATGCTTGAAATTATTGAAAGGCTTATTAAAACATAAATTGATGAGTCCTACACCAGAGGTTCTGGTTGGGTAAATCTGGGATTGTAAGAAGTCTCAGGTGATCCAGATGCTGCTAGTTTGGTGACTACACTTGGAAAACCACTGGCCTAATGTATTTTATTTCATAATACCCTCCTTTTCATGATGATGATGTTAATGATGAGAACAGCTCAAACCAGTGAGCTTTTGAGGATGTCAGATATTTTGCCCATTGAGCCATCCTTGCATTCCTGCTTCACAAAAATCAAATGAAATAGTTGTGATTACTATCCTCATTCTACAAATGAGGAGCTAAACACCTGGAGATGTTCATTAATTTGTCTAATATCACAGAGTAAATGACAATGGCCAGGATTTGAACTTCAATCTTTCTGACCATGTCTGTGTTCCACTGACGTGTTCCTCTGCCTCCCTAGATGGCAATGAAGCAGTGCAACCCAATCTCTATAGGAACACAGAAGACACCCACAGGCAGGTGGAACCTGCCTTCACATGCATTTGTATGAGGGGGTTCTGAGTAGATAGCACTTCAGACTCTCATGGGGAGGGCACAGCAGAACTTCCTTTAGTAATTAATAATCTATTCTAACAGCTAATAAGCTTTTTATGATGGGAAACCTACTTTTTAATCAGATAAGTGTTGCCATTTTTTAAAGCCATTAACACATCAAGAATTAGATAACTGCAGACTTTTTAAAACATGCAATGCTTGGGATAGCAAGAGCAATCTATTAAATTAGAAGTGCCATTGGACTCTGGAACTCCCTGGTTGTGAATCTGGTCACCAGAAAGATCCCACTTTCTGACCATGTTTCAAGGCTCCTACTGCCTATGCATTCTAATAGTTTCCTTATCTAATTTCTCATTTCCTTTTGTTGTAATTACTTATTTAATGGTTTGTCTCCCTGAAGATTTTAAAAAGGCACCATCCAATACAAATATAATTCAAAGCCCAAATTCCAACCTCTTATAAGAGGTTGCTCTTAAATATAAGAGCAAATAAAAACAGATGACAATTAAAAAAAAACACTTTATTTAATTCAACATCTATATATATAAAAGGCTAATATGCAAAGTGTTCTACTTCAGGAGTTCTACTGGGAGACCAGGAGTTCAATTGCATTGCTATGACATGTGTTAACCACCATGGGGCAGCGCAAAATGAAGGGAGGCCCCAGCCAGCAACCAGCAGATGGCAGCTGTGGAAAGGAGGCACTGACTGGCAGCTGCCAGCTGCTAGGGACCCAACCCATGCACGAATTTTGTGCACTAGGCCTCTAATATTATGACAAAAAAATAAAACATGCATAACTGAGTATTTCACCATGGGCACTGACTTCTTTCTCCTTGGATTGTCAAAAAAAAAAAAAAAAAAGGAAAGACAACAGCTAACACAACAGCTGTGTGATAGGAATGAATCAAAAATATACCTACTATTTCTTTGTCAGATCAGCAAAAAATATAATAGTTTATGTGTGCCATGTGATGAAAAAGGCTGAAAATCGCTGCTCCACGTGAAATGGAATTTGATTGTGAGGAACAAGGTCTGCCACTGCTTCTAGAAGGTCATGCCCCTCCTTCCCAATCCCTTCTATTTACAGCTATTTCAAAAGGCATCTACAAAATTAGTTTGAACTTACCTGACCTATCTGAGTTAAAGTACTTTTTAGATATCTCCTGCTATAGGAATAGTAGTCATCCAGTATATTAATTAACAGATCTCTGAGGAGGACCCACCGATCTTGCATGCCAGAATAGTAGAATCAAGGAATGTGCTGAGGTTCATCAGAGTCTTGGGAAGGGCCGCCCAGCTTCCTAGTTAGATGACATTGTCCTTTGGGGAATTGCTCTCCTCTCCTGACCTAGCACCAGCTCTTCTCCCTCCCAAAAGGCATGGGGAGTTCTTCCAGGTGGACTGTTATTATAGTAATACTAGTGGCCCGATGCATGAAATTTATGCACAGGGGACCACTTGGGGGATGTTTGACTGTCTAAACCAGCAGTCAGATATCCCTCTCACAATCTGGGATTGCTGGTTCCCAACTGCTCTCCTGCCTGCCTGCCTGCCTGCCTAATTGCCCCTAACCACTTCTGCCTGCTAGCCTGATCACCCCCAACTGCTCTCCCTTGTTGGCCTGATCGCCCCCAACTGTCCTCCCATCCTGGTCTGTTCACCCCCAACTGTCCTCCCCTGCTGGCAATCCAGGACCACTGGACTAAGGGATTCCCAGATACCTGGTAAAACATTATTTCTGAATGTGACTGTGAGGATGCTCTGGAAGAGATAAGGGTGTGGATCAGTAGACTGAGTAAAGATCACCCTGATCGTGGTTAATAAGTAGCATCCAATCCCTTGGGAAACTGAATAGCACAAAAGGTGAAGGAAGGGCAAACTCGCTCTCTGCTGGAGCTGATGTGTTATCTTCTCCTGTCCCCTGCCATCAGTGCTCCTGTTTCTCAAGGGTTTTTTTGTTTGTTTTGTTTTGTTTTGTTTTGTTTTGTTTTGTTTTGTTTTGTTTTTAATCTTCACCTGAAGATATTTTTCCATTGATTTTCAGAGAGAGTGGAAAAAAGAGGGAAAGACAGAAAGAAATATCTATGTGAGAGAAGCACATTAATTGGTTGCCTATTGCATGCACCCAGACCAGGCTTCAGGTCAGAGAGGAGCCTGCAATCGAGGTACGTGCCCTTGGCCCAAATCGAATCCAGGATCCTTTGGTCTGGAGGCCAATGCTCTATCCACTGCACCAAACCAGCTAGGGCCTGTTTCTCAGGCTTCTGAACTCATAAGACTTACACCATCATCCCCTGGTTCCCAGCCTTTGGACTTGGACTGAACTACATCACTGGCTTTCCTGGGTCTCCAGCTTGCAGATGGCAGATCATGGGGATCCTCTGCCCCCACAGTCACATGAGCCAGTTTCTATAGTAAATCTCCCTGTGTAATCTATGAGTACCCTATTGGCTCTGCCTCTCTGGAGAACCCTGGCTAATATATATCTGTCCAGAAGTTCCATCTTGCCTACAAAAGTGACCTGATCCTGACTTGATCAGAATCACTTTACAGCACTTTATAGTGTTTCTTATATGTGCGCAGCCCTAGCACCATTGTTAGTCTTGCTCATTTTTAAAATTTGTTATGTCTTTGAGTGTCTTTAAACTTACAGATTCCCTCAACATCCCTTTAATTTTCTTAAAATGTATGTTGGAGAATCCAGGCCATTTGACCTTTAGAGTTTCCCCAAATCTGGATTTACTGATTGCTGTCTCTTGATGCAGCACAACACATTTTGCCTGTGCTCTGTATTTTATGAAAATTGGCAACTGGATACTTACTGAGTCAGATTCATTTTTACTCCTTTTGGCAGGATTCTAGGCGGTGTTTGGCAGGATCATAGGAGGCACATGATATTAGGTTATCTCTTTTTTTTTTATGATAGGAGCAGCTTTGATTCCTAATGTCTACATCTATTAATTCATTAGAGTTGCAAAATGGTGCTATTCTAATTCTATTATTTCTTTTTTATTTATTAGTTGGAATAAATTGATAAAGATCATTTACTCCTTATTAATCAGTGGTGTAATTCACATAGGGAAAGAAGGATAAATGTTTGATTCTTTCCCTTTATTTACTAACTAGAGGTCTGGTGCACAAAATTCATGCACAGGGCAGCGGTGGTGGGGAGGTGTCCCTCAGCCCAGCCTGCACCTTCTCAAATATGGGACCCCTTAAGGGATGTCTGACTGCTAGAATTGGCCTAAACAGGCAGTCGGACATCCCTCTCACAATCCAGGACTGCTAGCTCCCAGCTGCTCACCTGCCTCTACCTGATTGACCTTAACCACTTCTGCCTGCCAAGCCTGGTCAATGCCTAACTGCTCCCCAGCCAACCCTATTGCCCCTAACTACCCTCTCCTGCTGGCCTGGTCACCCCTAACTGTCCTCCCCTGTAGACCTGATCACCCCAACTGCTCTCCCCTGCTGGCCTGGTCACCTCTAACTGCCCTTCCCTGCTGGCCTGGTCACCCCTAACTACCCTCCGTTGAAGGCCTGCCTGTCCCCAACTGCTCTCCCCTGCAGGCCTGGTTCCCCCCAACTGTCTTCACTTGCTGGCCTAATCACCCACCCCAGCTGCCCTCCCCTACAGCCCTGATCCTCTCCAACTGCCCTCCCCTGTGGGCCTAGTCTCTCCCAACTGCTCTCCCCTGCAGGCTTGCCCCCCAACTGTCCTACCCTGCAGTCCTGGTTTCCCCCAACTGCCCTCCCTTACTGACTTTGTCTCCCCCAACTGTCCTCCTTGCTTGCCTGATTGCCCACAATTGCCCTCCCTTGCAGGCCTGGTCTTCCCCCCAACTGCCCTCCTCTACTGGTTTGGTCACCCCTAACTGCCCACAACTGCCCTCCCCTGCAGACCATCTTGTAGGGGCCATCTTGAGTCCACATGGGGACAGCCATCTTTGACCACATGGGAGCGGCTATCTTGTGTCTTAGAGAATATTTGCATATTACTCTTTTATTAGATAGGATTCTAGTGAATTAGTTATCTGTCATACTTCAACAGTGACCAATTCCTTTTTTTTAAAGATCATTTAAGAACTCAGGGATTGGAAACCTGGAAGCATAAAACAGAGTGTGGAATCTCGGAAGAAAGAGGAGGGAAGGTGGGAAGACCTGGGGCAGCGGGTGGGAACAGGCTCAGAGGGGTATAAAAAAAGGGGGGACGTATGTAATACTTTCACAATAAAGATTTATTTGAAAAGAGTTCATGGATTTAAACATATTTATAGGTTTATTATCATTACTAAAACTCTAACTATCATATCTTTGGCCAGTGGGAGCCTCCTGCCATAGTAATAGGTGACTCCTAATTCCCTTTGACATGAACCAAGCAGTCTTCAACAGTGTCCTGGTTTGCTGCTATGACAAGATGTGCCAGGCTTATCTTGTACATTTTGTGTGCCATACCTGGAATCTACCATTTCTCTAATAAGCCCCTGATCCTTTTAGTGAGAAATTACATTTTTAAACCATATCTGGTGCGGGGCTGCTCCTTGCTGATGGATCAGTTTTTGTTTCTAGGCCTTTTCAGTGAACAGATCTAGGAAAGATGCATGTGTGTAGAAACACACATACATACTTGCATCTGTTTTGCATCTGCTCTTTCTCCACTTTTTAATAGCTGTACATTGTCTACATAGTTTCGTAGCCCTTGGTTCCACAGTAAAATATACTATTTAATGTCCACCACCAACATTACAACAATGTTGCCCTAGTCATCTTGGTCATCCAAAGCTCATTCCTCCCGAAAGGTTCTTGAAATAATATTCCTCAAGTCCTTGCATTTGGTAAGTTTGTCTTTAAAATGAGTTTCACTGGATATTAAATCCTTGGTTCATACTTTCTGTGAGTATCTTAAATATGCATGCTGTGGAGAAAAAACTGAGGTCTGTCTAATTTTCTTTCCCTTATAATTCTCATATTCTCTTGTGTGTCCAAATAATTCCTCCTTCTCATCCCTTCCATTCCTCTCTGAACATGGCCTCACTTTCGTCATTCTGGGTTGATATTCTCAGGTACGTACTGTTTTTTCAGTATGTAGTTTCAAATATATATCTTTTCTTTTTTAGAAAGTTTTTCTTGAGTTACAGTTTTTAGTATTTGTTCTATTCACTCACTTTGGCTTTTTTTGTATGGAGGCTCTTCAATAATACATTTGAGCTCCTTTGCAGATCTTTAATATTCCTCATTTTCTCTTGAATTCTTTATACATTTTTTGTGGTTTTTAAGATGGATCTCTTTTGCATGTGTAGTTTCTCTGAGAACATGTTGTATATATTTGCTCTTATATTAATTCTAGTTTACTCTTCATTTCTGAAATGATTTGTTCTTTATGTATAATTTGCATGAGTTCTGTCACCTCATTTCTGAGTTTTTCTAATTTTGACTTTCTTATCTGTCATTTTTTAAATTATTGTTTAATATTATTTTTTCATTTCTTAAACTCTTTTTATTAAAATTTTACATTCAATATTTTTTTGTACTAGAGGCCCAGGGCACGAAAATCATGCATGAGGTAGGGGAGGAGAGTCCTTCAGCCTGCCCAGCACCCTTTTGCAATCCAGGACCCCTCAGGAGATGTCCAACTGCTGGTTTAGTACCATCAGAATTGGGCCTAAGCCAGTAGTCGGACATTCCGCTCACAATCTAGGACCATTGGCTCCTAACTGCTCACCTGTATGCCTGCTTGATTATCCCTAACCATCTGCCTGCCTGCCTGATCACCCCTAACCACTCACCTGCCTGTCTGATCACCCTTAACTGCTCACTTGCCTGCCTGATTGCCCCTAACTGCTTGCCTGCTTGCCTGATCACCCCTAACCACACATCTGTCTGTCTGATTGCCCCAACCTCCACTGCCTTGGCCCTCGCCAGTAATGGCTGCCACATCTGCCTCGGCCCCTGCCGCCACAGCTTTGCCTGGAAGGATGTCTGGAATGACATCCATAAGATCATTTGGCTGTCCAGTCTAATTAGCATATTATGCTTTTATTATTATAGATTAGTTTCAGGTGTACAGTACAGTGGTCAGACAATTATACACTTCACAAAGTGTGCTCCCCTCCCCCGATATTTCCCGTACCCACTTGGCACCATACATAGTTATTACAATATTATTGACTGTACTAGAGGCCTGGTGCACAAAATTTGTGCATGGGGGGACAAAAGTCCTTCAGCCCAGCCTGCACCCTCTTCAATCTAGGACCCCTAAATAGGGATCGGGCCTAAATGGGCAGTAGGACATTCCACTCACAATCTGGGACTACTGGTTCCCAACTGCTTACCTGCCTGCCTTCCTGATTGCTCCTAACCAATTCTGTCTGCCAGCTTGTTCACTCCCTAATCACTCCCCTACCAGCCTGATTGATGCCTAACTGCTCCCCTGCCAGCCCGTTTGCCCCTAACTGCCCTCCTCTGTAGGCCTGGTCACCTCTAACTACCCTCCCCTGCAGGCCTGGTTCCCCTCAACTGCTCTCCCCTGCAGGCCTGGGTTCCCCCCAACTGCCTTTTCCTGCAGGCCTGGTCACCTGCAACTTTCCTCCTCTGCTGGCCTTGATCATCCCAACTGCCCTCCTTTGAGGCCTGGTCCCTCCCAACTGCCTTCCCCTGATAGCCTGATCACCCACCATCTTGTGGTGACCATCTTGTGTCCACATGAGGGCAGTCATCCGGTGTGTTGTAGTGATGGTCAATCTGCATACTACTCTTTTATTAGATAGGATAAAGGCTTGGTGCACAGGTGGGGGCCAGCTGGTTTGCCCTGATAGGTGTCTCAGATCAGGGTGGGGGTTCCCTTGTGGCATGTGGTGGTTTACAGGCCAGCAATGCCCCCCAGCAGTCCAAGTGGAGGCTCTGCTATCTGGGATTTATTTATCTTCTACAATTAAAACTTTGTAGCCTGGATTGGAGCTAAGCCTTCTGCTCACTCTGTGGCAGCAGCCATTTCTGTTGGAATTTATTTATCTTCTATAATTGAAACTTTGTAGTCTTAAACGGAGGCCTGCCTGGACCAGCCAGGGTGTGTGGAAAGCTTGGCTTCCTCCATCGCTGGGGCAACCCAAGCCTCCTTCCTGCTCTCTCTGTGGTGTAGCCAATTTGGTTGGGTTAATTTGCATACTTATTCCTAATTGGCTGGTGGGCATGGCTTGTGAGTGTAGCAGAGATACAGTCAATTTGGATATTACTCTTTTATTAGACAGGATTTTCTATGCTGTACTTTACATTCAATGACTATTTTATAACTATCAATTTGTACTTCTTAACCCCTTTATATATTGCATCCAACCTCCTCTCTGACACCATCAGTTTGTTCTCTATGTCTATGAATTAGTTTCAATTTTATTTGTGGTTTTATTTGTTCTTTGAGTTCCACATATAAGTAAAATCATATGGTATTTGTCTTTGTCTGGCTTATTTCACTTAGCACAATACCTCTAGGGCCATCCATGCTATTCCAAAGGGTAAGATTTTATTCTTTTTATGGCTGAGTAATATTTTATTGTGTAAATGTGCCACAGCTTTTTTTTTTAAATCCATTTGTCTGTTGATGGGCCCACTTTCATATCTTGGCTATTATGTATAATGCTGCAATGAACATAGGGGTGCATATATTCTTTTGCTTTAGTGTTTTGAGTTTTTTCAGATATATACCCAGAAGTGGAATTGCTGGATTATAAGGCCTCTATACCATTTTCTATAGTGGCTGCACTAATTTGCATTCCCATCAACAATGTACAAGTTTTCCCTTTGCTCCATATCCTTGCTAACACTTGTGTTGTTTTTTTAAATTTATTCTTATAGGTGTGAGGTACTACCTCATTGTGGTTTTAACTTGCATTTCTCTGATGATTAATGACTTCGAGCATCTTTTCATATGTCTACTGATGATCTGTGTGTCCTCTTTGGACAAGTGGCTATTCAAGTCCTCTGCTCATTTTTAAAAAATAAATATTTTTATTGATTTCAGAGAGGAGGGGATAGAGGGAAAGAGAGAGAAAAATCAATGATAAGAGAGAATCATTGATCAGCTGCCTCCTGCATGCCCCCTACTGGGGATGGAGCCTGCAACCCGAACATGTGCCCTGACCAGAAATGGAACCCTGACCTCCTGATTCATAGGTCGATGCTCACCCACAGAGCAACGCCGGCCAGGCTGCCCATTTTTTTATTTGGATTGTTTGGTTTGGTGTTGAGTTGTATTAGTTCTTTATAAATTTTGTGTACTAACCCCTTATCAAATGTATAATTGGTGAATATCTTTCCCATTCAATAGGTTGTCTTTTCGTTTCGTTGGTGGTTTCTTTTGTTGTGCAAAAACATTTTAGTTTTATGTAGTCCCATTGGCTTGTTTGTTTTTGTTTCCCTTGCCCAAGGGGATGTATCAGAGAAAATATTGCTACAAAAAATTTTACTGCCTATGTTAAGTCTTTAATTCAGCCACCTCCTGCAAGATACATGCCCCCAACCAGAATTGAACCCGGGACCTTTCAGTCCGCATGCCAACGCTCTATCCACTGAGCCAAACCAGTCTCGGCTCTTTCTTTTTATATTTTTTGCATCCATCTCTCTAATTTTCCCAATACCATTTATTGAATCAACTGTCTTTACCCCAATGTATGGTCTTGCCTTCTTTGTCAAATATTAATAACTAAATAGCAATGGGTTTATTTCTGGGCTTTCTATTGTGGTGTATTGATCTATATGCCTATTTTTTTATGCCAGTACCATGCTGCTTAACTAATATGGCCTGTAATATAGTTTCACATCAGGAAGCGTGATGCCTACAACTTTGTTCTTCTTTCTCAAGATTGCTGTGGCTATTTGGGGTCTTTTTTGGTTCCATATAAATTTTTAGAATATTTGTTTTAGTTCTGTGAAATATGCCATTGATAGTTTAATAAGCATTGTGTTGAATCTATAAGTTAGTTTGCATAGTACGGATATTTTAATGATGTTAATTTTTCCTATCATGAGCAGAGTATATGCTTCCATTTATTTATATCTTTTTCAATTTCTTTCTTCAGTATCTTATAATTTCCTGAGTACATGTCTTTTACCTCCTTAGTTAAATTTATTTCTAGGTATTTGTTTTGATGCAATTATAAATGGAATTGTTT
>PVJN01041768.1:0-18532 GCA_004026805.1 Lasiurus borealis | reverse complement strand
TGCTAGACCATTTTTAAAAATACCTCAGTAAAATTGAAAAGTTTGAAAGTGTACAAAGAGTGGTCTTTAACCACAATGGGATGAAGTCAGAACTCAGTAACAGAAGGAAATTGGAGAGATGCCCAAATATATAGATGGAAATTGGTGGCTCTCTCTATGAAGTAAGGCCTTAACTTCCTCTACCCCCTTCTTTCGCCATAGTACTCTCTATCTCCTCACCCCCAGAATGCCTGAACCTCTCCTCCCTCTTTTGTCTCCCAAGGTGCATACCTTTCTCCTGTTTTCTTCTAATTCCCAAGGACTCTTTTACTATCTCTGTAACTTTCTAAGTAAACTTTCCTTATAGTTTGAAAAGATAGAATTAAATAATATACTTCTAATTACCAATAATCCAAAGAAGAAATCACAAGGAAAATTAGAAAATATTCTGAGATGATGAAAACAAAAACAAACAAACAAACAAACAATATATATATATATATATATATATATATATATGTATATATATATATATATATATGTATATATATATATATATATGTGTGTGTGTGTGTGTGTGTGTGTGTGTGTGTGTGTGTAGCAAAGTTTGTGGGTTGCAGTTAAAGTGGTACTTTGGGAAAAATGTATAACACAGTTTTTGAAAGGAAATTATAATAAATGCCTATATTTTTAAAGGAAAGATCTCAAATCAATAAACTACATTTTATTTTAGGAGATTGAAAAAATAAGAGCAAACTAAACCCAAAGCAAGCAGAATAAATGACATAATAAAGACTATTATTTTGTTTACAGGTGTAAACAAAATGTAGAATGGAAAAAAAAACACAGTAAAAATAAGTAAAACCAAAATTTGATTCTTTTATGAAAAATCAATAAATTTGACTAATACTTAAACAAATTGATCAAGGAAAAGAATAAAGACTTAAATTACTAGTCTCAGAAGTGAAAAAAAGGCCATCACTATAAGCCTTAAGGAAATAAAAATGATCACAAGGAAATACTATGAACAACTGTACACAATAAATAACTTAGATGAAGTAAACAAGCTACCAAATCTGACTCAAAAATAAATAGAATATCTGGATAGACCTATAACAAATAGAGAGAGTAAATTAGTAATTTTGTTTCCTACAAAGAAAAGCACAGGACCGGATGGCTTAATTTTAAAATTCTAACTAACATTTAAAAATAATAACAATTTTTACAAACTCTTCAAAAAATAGAAGAGGACATGCCCTAATTCATTTTATGGGGTCAGTATGACCCTAAAACCAAAACCAGACACAAATATCATAAGAAAAGAACACCATAGATAAATATCTCCTAAATCAGGGTTTGGCAAAAGTAGGTTTACAATTGTGAGTACACAAAACACAAAGTTTATTCTTGTATTATTTATTAATTATTATATTATTTTC
This sequence comes from Lasiurus borealis, assembly GCA_004026805.1. NCBI lineage: Eukaryota > Metazoa > Chordata > Mammalia > Chiroptera > Vespertilionidae > Lasiurus > Lasiurus borealis. The sequence goes on along the minus strand of PVJN01041768.1, from coordinate 17,114 downwards.
CATACAAACAACTATAAGCCTACTTTTGCACCACTATGTATAGACACAAACATCCTCAACAAAATACTATCAAACCATATCTTGACATATAAAAAGTATTATACACCATGATCAAGTGAGAGTTATTTGGGGAATGCAAGGTTGCCCTAACATCAGAAAATCCCTCAAATAATCCACCATATTAATAAAATGAAGGGGGAAAGTTCAACCAATTATCTCAATAGACACAAAAAAGTAATTAACAAAATCCAACACCTTTTACTGATTAAAAATTACACATAAGAAATTAGGAATAGAAGGACCTTCCTCAATCTGATTTTTTTAATTAAACCCACAACTAACATTACACTTACTGTGAAAGACCAAATGCCTTCTTCCTAAGATAAAAAACAAACAAAACAAGGATGTTCATTCCCACTATTTCTATTTAATATTGTCCAGGAGGTTCTAACCAGGCAATTAGGCAAGAAGAGGAAATGAAAAGCATAAAGATTGGAAGGAAGAAGTAAAAATATCTCTATTTGTAGATAACATAGTCTTTTACATAGAAAATCCCAATAAATTCACTAAAAAAGTATTAGAACTAATAAACAAGCTCAGTAAACATAGCAGGGTACAAATCAATATACAGAAAAATCAATTGTTTCTATAAACAAGCAATAAATAATCTGAAAATGAAATTGAGAAAACAATTTCATTTAATATAGCATTATAAAGAGCAGAACACATAGAAATGAAATTACCAAAAGAAGTACAACATTTGTACTCTCAAAAATACAAACCATGTTGAAAGAAATAACAGAAGACCGAAGTAAATGGGAAGATAATCGATGTTCATTGAGTGGAAGACAATATTACTGAGATGGTGATACTCCCCAAATTGATCTATAGATTCAATGCAATTTTATAAATGCCTGAAGTGGCTTTCTTGCAGAAATTGACAAGTTTATCCTAAAATTCATATGAAAATATAAGGGACAAAGCAATCTCGAAAAAGAGCAAAGCGGGCAGACTTGCACTTTCTGATTTTAAAACCTACTACAAAGCTACAGCAATCAAGACAATGTGGTGCTAGTATAGAGACAGGTATATAATTCAATGGGACAGAATTGAGAGTGCAGAAATAAACCCTTACATTTCCAAGTAAATTGATTTCTGACAAGGAAACCAAAACAACTCAATCTGAAACAGCCTTTCCAACAAATTATGCCTCAACAATTGGATATTCATGTTCAAAAGAGTGAAGTTGGACTACTTCCTTATACTTGACACAAAACATCACTAAAAATGGATGACAACCCCACAAGTAAACGCTGAAACTATGACACTCTTAGAAAACAAAAACATCGGAGTAAGTCTTCGTGATCTTGGGTCAGACAAAAGCTTCTTAGATACAAACCGAAAAGACACAACTGAAGGCACAAGTGTATTTTTGTTTATGGCAAGAACACTTAACATGACATCTATCCTCTTGACAAATTTTCAAGTGTGCAATGCAGCATTGTTAACTGTAGGCACTTATGTTGTACGACAGATCTCTAGAATTAATTCATCTCACAGAACTGAAACTTTATACTAATTGAACAACAACTCCCATTTCCCTCTCCTCCCTGGAAACCACCTTTTGATAATCTGCTTCTATAAGTTTAACTATTTTAGATACCTTGTATACATAAAATATTTGTCTTTCCATGACTGGCATATATCACTTAGCATAATGTCTCTCCGGGTATTTTTATGTTTACATAAATGGCAGGATTTCCTTCTTTATTAAGGTGAATAGCATTCATACACATATGAATATTATATGAGATATGTACATCAATATTATGTAATATATATAACAGTTTCTTTATCAAGATATTCATAGACCCTGAAAACATATGTCTCAGTATGACTCTTCTTCCTTGATATACTAGCTATATGTGACCTTGGGCAAGTAGCCACCACTCTGAGCCTCTTTCTCCACCTGTAAACGTGAATAATGCATCTTCCACAAAGTTCTTGTTCAGAATCCCTGAAACGATCTATGTTGTATCTCCCAGACCTTCCCAACCTCCAAGAATTCAACAGGTTTTACTCCTGATTCTCCTTCCTCCCTCTTCATTCCCTTTTAGCTCTCCTTTTAAGTTACATGCAAATGTAAATAGATTCGCAAATATTTTCATTCTTTGATTGTTTTCAAGAGTGAAATGAAGACACTTGGTCGGGTGTTTTTTTTAATTACCAAGTTTGAAGGATAGTAAGTTAACATGTGACAAATATTATCTCGATTTTATATTAATTCTAAGTGATTAGTTTTGTCTTCCTTGAACACTAAACAGGCCTGATAATTTTATAAAACAATGCTTTATGATTTGGTTTCCCCGACTGCAAAATGGGAGTAATTATAATTAACCTACCTACGAAACAATATTTTTTCAAGAATCAGTTGAGTTAGAAAATGTGAAATATTTATAAAAATATAGATATTGTACTAATACTCTCCTTTCACCTATCTACATTCTTTACCCATTGAGAAACTGAATTTAAAACAAGTCCATACTCCCTTCCCACCCTCCACTTACACCTCCCCTAATCCAAGCCAAAAAAAAATTATCATCCATTCTTAAATTGAATGAGGATTTTGCTTATTCTTCAGGAGAGTATTTCTGTGTTAGAGCAAGAGTAATAATTCATACACACTCAACTGTTAGCATTTCTAAATTCTTCAAAGTTAGAACTAGGGAATTTATTACAGCTTCAGGCAATGCTGAAGGTGCCCCCACAGCAATAATTGATGCTCTGAATGCATACACAGGGGGAGAAAAAAATCATCTGAATTCTTTCAAGCTCTTTCCCTTCAAGTTTATGAAATATTGATAGAAGAAAATATAAATAGGTATTAATGCTGTTTTAGTAAAGATTTGGTCTGGTGGAGACAGAGCATAATTTATTTCTAGCCTGGAGGATTAACACTGGAGTTGCCACTGATTCCGCATTAATAGCCAGAAATGTGTCTCATCCATCTCTGTGTTCCAGGTTTCCCAGGCAGGAAATAAACCCTGAGCTTCAGCAGCATGTCTCTGGAGGGACACTGCTTAAAGATCTCAACTACCCCAGAATTTCCCTGCCCACAAATTTATGGGCCGGAGACGCCATTGAGTCTTGTTTCCATTATTTTTCCTCATGCCTACCTTTGTCAATCAGGGATTGCTTTCAATTGTGAATCTTAGAAAACTCGATGTCAGGATTTATACAGGAAATCTGAGATGACTCAAGATAGGGTATAGAATAAATGCTGTCTATTATATCAAGAAAGCAAGGGTCTTCTCAGAAATCTAAAGACTTCCTACTTATGTTTAATTGCACAGAACAGTATTCCATGACCACTCCTAGCTTCAAGGCAATCTAAAAATGTGAGTGTTTAGCTTTGCAACTTCTATGGCAGGAAGTAGGGGGAAAGAATTTAAAATGAGTACTGAGAGAGCTTGCATAGAATCTGGCTTGCAAGCTATAAATTAATATTTTCCAAATGAATGAGATATTCAGAACTGATTCTTGCCTCAGTGATAACTGGAAGGCTCAGAATATTGTGACTTCTAGAAATACTTTTTGTCAGAGTCAAAGTTTCCAAAGAGGAAAGTCAGTAATATAGATAATATCCTGGCAGAAAACTTGGATGGGTGGATGGATGGATGGATGGATGGATGGATGGATGGATGATGAATGGATAGATAGATGATGGATGGATAGATAGATGTGTGAACATATGTAATAAAGAACAGACACATCATTTATTAAATGGAAACCTTTCTTTTATCCAGTTCAGACTTTCTAAATCACTTATCCTCTCCTCAACAACCTTACTTCTCAAAACACACACCTACACCCCAAATATGCATCCAAGTATAAAGGAAACAAAAGTGAAGGAATGTTAAAGAAAGCCAACATGCACACCTAAAACACTGTGCATGTATGCATATTTTGAGGAGGGGAACAAAATAGACATGGGAAGGAGGATTATGAGTTTTCTCTATTTACATCTCTCCTTCAAAATGTGAGAGATACTTTGCATCGACAAAAAGAACAGAAAAAAACATCCTGACGTAGCAGCATGCTTGTGGAACCTTGGTTGGCTCCCCAGAGCTTCTACCTCCTGCTTCCTATCCCTTTCTTCTCTCCTCCAGGTACCCACTCCCACTAAAGAGAAAGGAGGCAAACGGGAGGCTGGGCAGAGGAAGGAGGTCAGGCAGGGAAAGAGGCACAAGCCTGTGTTTATGAGCAGAGTCTTCTTCCTTCCACCTCCTTAGTATTTCTCTGATCAACTTATTCCATTATCCCTGCATGGATTCAGGTCAGAGCCATCTCTGGACACAGACATTGTAGGTAGGTATTGCCTATAAACTGGTCTTTCTACTCCAATGCTTGATCCACACTGTCCCCAAGGTCATTTCCCAAGAGAGAGAGAGAAAGAGAGAACTTTTGGCAGTGAGTTCTAATATTGAAGTAGTTATACAAGCATTTCCTCAGTTAGATAAAACTCATCTTCTTTGCACTATTTAGCTCAATGCTATAAGAACATTCATCAAAAGCATAAAGCGAGCAAGGTCTCAGAAAAGAAAGATAAGTAACATCAGTATGTCAAAAAGGCAGCAGTGATAGAGCCATCTTCAAGCACAGATCCATGTGCCTGGATTTGAAAGAATACATGTGTATATGATCTGTGTAAACATAGCTCTCCTTTTTTCCTGAAGTTCCATCATTAAAGATTTAATCCCTTGTAATACATATTACTCAGTCCCGGAATTCAACACATAGCTATTTCTGAAAGAGTCAACATATTAAATGTCGAAGAAACCATGAGTTTACTAAAAGTGAGGTTGAAATGGGAGGTCAAACACAACAAAGATTCATCCCCAAAGGTTTACTCTACGGTATATTTTAATTAGTTTCATTTTTTTTTGCAAATGAAATGTAATTAAAATAGAAATCTAGTAAAGACTTCCATCAAATATTTTTAAAATGAAAAAAAAATGAGCTTTGGAAATGATATTTGATTAGCATTTTCATTACTAAGTTTTCTTTATCCTTGTCTACAAATGTCAGCACATAGACTGAGCCTCTTTGGTTTTGCTTTCCCCATGTTTTAAGCCCAGAAAATCTGGCCATTAGAAATTTATTTTTAAATGGATTAACTGCTCTCCCAGGAGCGATCTTTAAACTTTTCCATCTATATTTTGATAAAACTTCACATGAAGTCAATAACAAATTAGAACATAAATATTTAAGCAGCTCAAAGATAAAATGAGAGCTTCTCTCTTTCTCTCTTTTTTATGTTGCTGGCAATTTGCTAAACAGAGAGGAATTAAGGGTCTTGGGGAATATGTCAGGTCTTTGCTTCTGCAAACAAGAAAAACTAAGCAAAAGGTCACTACTCCGAGAGAGGTTTGGTGTCACTTTGGAGTTGATTTCATTCACTTCAGGAATTTTTAATATTCTCAAACAGCTTCTTTCCATCTCCTTCCCAGAAGTTTTTGACGCAGGAGCAAGTGTTCAAATAATTTTTCTGTAGTGTTTTTACCCTTAATGAAGGAAATCTAATGCCAGAGAAAGGGCACTAATAACTTTTCCATGAGGCATTTACCCCTCATGAAGTCTTGCTAGAAGAACTCTGCTTTTTTTTCTGTTTAGGAAATTCTATTTATTTACAAGGACATATAAGGAAGAAAGGGTTCTTTGATTCAAAAACAAATCAGATGAAATAAGGAGCAGAGTGTCCCCCAACAAAAGAAATAAAAATCAATGGAATGAATATATGCTAATAAATGTAACAACAGTTTCAGATAGTAATGAACTTAAACAGATAAACCCCCCCGCCCCAATAAGCCACCCGTTTGCAAAAAAAAAAAAATCACTCTAAAAAGACTGTTTACTGGGATCATCTTTGCGTGGAGACTGTCAAGTAATGACTCTTATCTGTTCAGTGTGCAGAGATAAAATCTCCTTCCAGGGAGGATTTTTCTCAGGCTTTCACGGTAATTGTAGATATTTGATTGCAAATCACCATGTTTGTTCTACCTAATGAACAAAAGCACTGGATTAGTTATAGCTCGTATTAAAAGTTATTTTGTTTACAGCATGGCTTAGACTTTAATGTTCTCTGAGTACTCAAAGAAAATTCTTAAACGAAAGGCCTGGTGCACAAAATACATGCACTCATGGCCTAAATGGGCAATCAGACATTCTTCTCACAATCCAAGACTACTGGCTCCCAACTGCTAATCTGTCTGCCTTCCTGATTGCTCCTAACTGCTTCTGCTTGCCAGCCTGATCACCCCCTAACCATTCCTCTGCCAGCCTGGTTGATGCCTAACTGCTCCCCTGCATCCTGATTGCCCCTAACTGCCCTCCCCTGCAGGTGGGGTCACCCCTAACTTTCCTCCCCTACAGGCCTGGTCACTTCCAACTGTCCTTCCCTGTAAGCCCGGTCGCCTCCAACTAACCTCCTCTGCCAGCCTGCTCACCTCTAATTGCCCTCCCCTGTTGGCCATCTTGTGGTGGCCATCTTTTGTCCACATGGGGTTAGTCATCTTTGACCACATGGGGGCAGCCATCTGTGTGTTGGAATGACAGTCAATTTGCATATTAGTCTTTTATTAGATAGAAGGATTAGATAGGATAGAGGCCTGGTGCACAGGTGGGGGGCAGCTGGTTTTTCCTGAGGGTGTCCCGGCTCAGGGTGGAGGTTCCCTTTGGGTGTGGTGCAGCCTGGGCAAGGGGCCTGTGGTGGTTTGTAGGCCAGCCACACCCCTGGCAACCCAAGTGGAGGCCCTGGTATCTGGGATTTATTTATCATCTATAATTTAAACTTTGTATCCTTGAGTGGAGCCAAGCCTCCTGTTTGCTCTGTGGCCACAGCCATTTTTATTGGGATTTATTTATCTTCTATGATTGAAACTTTGTAGCTTTAAGTGGAGGCCAAGGCAGGCCAGGGCGGCAGAAAGCTTATCTTCCTCCATTGCCAGGGAAACCCACACCTCCTGCTCTCTCTGTGGCTGCAGCCATCTTGATTGGATTAATTTGTATACTTTCTCCTGATTGGCTGGTGGGTGTGACTTGTGGGTGTAGGGAGGTATGCTCAATTTGCAATTTACTCTTTTATTAGATAGGATGTCTTATTTTAAGCACACGCTAGTTCCCACTTTGAGCGAGCTGGAAACTAACAAATTGAGTCTTCCCTGCCTTTGACTAACAGGAGCATCTCCACATTCTGCTCTGGCTAACAGGCAAGTATGAGAAATGGTCTGGAGACAGCAGTTTGTTCTGATTCACTTCCATTTTGACTAAGGGTGGAAAAAGGCATTCAGTGTGTATCATATCATTAAAGGTACATTTTCAGAAGAAACTTCACAATGTTTTCATCAAGCTGGAGGATATTAACACATGGGATACTGAGTGGGGCTGCCCAGCCAATCTCTCCAATCCATCTCCGTGGGAAGGCAAAATGACCATAATGTATTCATTCAACTCATTCATTCATTCATTCAACAAATATTGATTAAGCAATTACCAAACACTGAGCTTATTGTTGCAGATAAAACAAACAGCAAGAGAAAGACATTCCTGACCACCTCCCCCTCACATTCATTTGAGCTTGCATTGTCCAACTGTATGAAACAAACAGAAATAAACATAAAGCTACAGGTTTTACATCCAACCCTCAGTTATATACAAAGTATAGAGTCAGTATCTACCACACAGAAACCAGAATATTTGCATTGGGAGGAAAAATTGAGACATACACCCCCCTCCTCTGTTACTGGAGGTGATGAAATAGGATCTAAAAGGTTAAAAAATCTCCCATGGCTAATTTAATAGTAAAGTCAGAACTGGAATTCAGATTTTCTACTCTTCATCTGTGGTTTGTACACCACTCCCATGGGGTCTCCTTTTCCCCCACCCTCACTCCCACCCCCACCATCCATTTTGCTTCAGAGAAAGAGTTCTAATTTTTTAAATGATGGTCTCATCACGATGTAGTTAATGATAAAAGCAAGGCTTCAATACATGCATACTTTAAATAACGCATTAGGCTGATCACTGATGATATCTTTAATTATGCCAAGGCAAAATTGGAGACGGTCTAATGGGAAATACAGATTACTTGTTAAAATTATTAGCAGAGTTAATGTGCTTACATTTGTTTATGTGTACCGGAATCCACTCAGATAGTTGACTGCGATGACAATATATGTAAAGATCAATTAAAAGTCATAGAGATGAGATATTAGATTTCCAGACCTTAATAGGATTTCATCTGCACTTGCTGTATTATGTTATACAATTATAATTGAGCTTTCATCAAACCACAGAATCTGTCACCTCACCAATTTATTTTCCAAGCGCTAATGAAACTTATTTCCTATTGAGAATGCTTTTAAAAGCATAACCCTGAGGAACAAAGGTGGCATAAGGGGTGATAGGCTTCTATTTACTTAGTAAACCTACATAAAAAACGTGGACATAAGTAAAATAAATTGGACAGCTTTAGGAGGGTCCTTAGCAGCTATTTGTTCATATTATGTAAGTGCTCTCAAAAGGAATTGTAAACAACACCTATAACTCATGCTCACTTGGAGCCCTAACAGCTGACTGAATCTCTGCCTCTTTATTGTAAGGTGGTCGAGCTAGAGGCAGAATTGATGCAATATTTTCCTTAGGATCTTTCCTAATGTTTTTCCCTCACTTGAAATCATGCCCTGATTATAGAGCAAAGTTCTCTGGAAAAGAAAGTGAGTTAGCTTTTGATAAATGTGAATCCCCGTCCCAATTTTGTTTAGAGAAGCAAAGACAATATGCAAAGACAAGTGTAATACAAGCTGTAAGATGGCAAATGTCTGGAACGACAGAGCAATGATGCTCTTTGGTGAGACTCAAAGCTCCAATAATAATCAGCTGTGCTTCTCCCACAGACTTGTGCTGCTGGGATAGCCACAAATGAGAGGTGGATGTTTTCCCCTTGGTGGTAGGGAGTGTGATTCGTTAGAATCATTTATTTACAGGCAGCCATAAATAACACAAGAGATGATGCGATGTGGCCCCCCACAGAAACAGAAACCCCTGTCAGAAAGATGTATGGCCAGATCTGCTTCAACATCTCCAGGAGGAGCTCACTGCACTGAAACGATTGCCAGACAATGGCCAGAATGTTCTTCCTTGGGCTTTGCTGGTATCTGCCTCCTTATAACTCCAGTCCCACCCGCTGAAGCTCCTTATAACTCCAGTCCCACCCGCTGAAGCCCCACACATTCCATCCAGCTCAATTCCAGAAGCACCCACTCTGCATCCCTGTGTGCCCCACAGAGACATCAGACAGCTGGAGCTCAACTGTTCTTTCCTCCAGAGCCCCTGACCCCTCTTCCTCACCCGGGGTTTGTGCTGGAGAATATCTGGACTGGGATACGCCCTCGGGCCTCTCACAATTCTACCATGCAATGCATGAGTTCACAGAACACGTGTACTCAGCTTGTTTCATTGTGTCAACATAATATTTTAATAGATGCACTCTTAGCTGGTCACTCTTTCAGAGGGAGACAGCAGAGTTCATCAAACCCTGTTGAAAACGATGCTTTATTAAACATTTGAAAATACTACCTCTCACATCTCCACTTCACTCTACTCTGAATAATTGGTCTTTAGGATACCAATTAGCCTGATGAATTTATTTTTAGTGCTCGAAGACAGAGTTCCCTGAGGATATCCCAGTCACCCCTCACATCCAGTCACCAATTCCTGCTGATCTTAATTCCTAGATTCATCTTCACCCCGTTATCCCACTTGTTCCAGGCCACTGACATCCCTTACCTGGCTACCAGAGCAGCTCCCTCTGCTTCCATCCTTGCTTCCTTATAATTATGGGATGTCCCCCCCACTCCCCTGCCAAATCCATGTAGGATATGTTCCAAGACTCCCTGTGGATATCTAAAACCACATGTTACTAAACCCTATATATATTGTTTTTTCCTCTACATACATACTTATGATAAAGGTTAACTTATAAATTGGGAACAGTAAGAGATTAACAATAATAATTGAACAATTATAACAATATACAGTAATAAAAGTTTTGTGAATGTTGTCTCTCTTTTAAATATCTTATTATGGGGTATTCATCCTTCTTGTGATGATGAGAGATGATATAATGCCCAGGTGATGAGATGGAGTGAGGTGAATTATGTAGGCGTTATAGCACAGCATTAAGCAACTATAAGGGTGAGGACACAAACACTGAGATGCCTTGACAGTCAATCTGATAACCAACATGTTAGGTAACTCACAGATGGGGAGTGTGTACAGTGTGGATGTGCTGGACAAAGGGATGATTCGTGTCTCAGACAGGGTGGAGCGAGATGGTACCAGATTACATCACACTACTCAGAAGAGCACGCAATTTAAAACTTATGAAATGTTTATTTCTGGAATTTTCCAGTTAATATTTACAGGCTGCGGTTGACTCTAAGTAACTGAAACTGTGGAAAGTGAAACCGTGGATAATTGGAGGATGATAGTACTGTTTTAGACTGGAGCAAGCATGAGCTTTCCAAAATATAAGGTCATGATTTTACACCCTCAATAGTTCCCAGTTGGCAATTCAAACCCTCTCTCTTCTCTAACATGAACTCTTTATAATTGGATCTCCTCTTACCTTCTCTCTTGTCATCTCTCCAGTCTCCCTTTTGGAAATATTAGCCCCAGACATAGAAAATTCTTTTAATTTCTACAAGCAACACTCTATCTCACCTCCAGGTCCATCCTATTTCCTGTGCCTAAGACACTCTCCTAAGTGTTCACCAGCAATATCATCACCAGGCTGGTGCCTGCTTCCAGCCTTGGCTTAGGTGGCACTTCCTCAAGGACATCTTCCCTGGTCTTTAGGAGACCAAGTCATGCACTCCCGTGGCACCTTGCATCTCCCCAGTCCTCATGTTAGTCCCACATATTTGGTAATCACTTGTTATATCACTTCTCCTCCTCACTAGAACATTCGCTCTCAGAAGGCAATAGCCCATGCTGTCCTTTTACTAGTAAACTCTCAGAGCTGAGCATGGTGCCTGTAACATAGCAGGTGCCTAATCAATATTTTTGAAGGAAGGGAGGGATGGATGGAAGGAGGAAATGTTATATACCATTTAAACCCATCACCTAGAGCTAAGCATGGTATTCCAGAGGGGATCCACTAAGAAAAGTGAGAAAGTAAGGCCAGGCAGTTTTCCTCTGAGTCTGATGGTGGTTTCCTCAGAAGACACAAAGTTCTAAGGGAACTAGTGTCACTTATTTGACAAAAATTTATGAGGCACTATATTGTGAAATATATTGCATGTCATACATACAGCTTCGAATTGTAGTTTAGAGCTGGTTCCAAAGCCAGAATGGCAAGGTTCAAATCACAGTTCTAGCACTCACTGTGTGTGACATGGAGCATGTTACTTTCTTGGCTTCATTTTCCTCACCTGTGAAATGGCAAAAATAACAAGGGCTTGCTGGTAGTTATAACTAAATTAATGCACGTATATAAAGCACTTGGAATGGAATGTATTAAGGGCTTTATACGATCTCACTCCTTTGTGGATAATAAAAGAACATTATAAACTGATGAACAAAAAGATGGATACAGAGGCAGTAAAGCATCAAACAGACTGTCAAATTACAGCAGGAATGTTAAAGAGAGGTGGGGTAGATAAGAGATCAACCAAAGGACTTGTATGCATGCATATAAGCATAACCAATGAACATAGACACTGGGGGTGCGGGGTAGGGTATGCCTGGGATGCGGAGGACAAATGGGAAGATACGTATACATGTAATACATTAATAAAAAAATGAAAAAGAAGGAAAAAAATAAATGCAATACAAAAAAGAGCTTTATAAGAGCTTATTTTGAATGCTAAATAGCCCCTCACCAAGTGCAAAGCCAAGAGTTCTCAATAAACAATACTTTTTTTTTTTTGAGGAACAGTGTTACTAACTTACATACCAAATACAGTGCCTGCTCACGTTACATCTACCATTATTTTATTTGTGTATTACATTTATATATTATTTCCTATATACATATATTTAAATTTATATTATAACATTTATTTTAACCTTGTTATAATACTTATTTTATATAAGGTATAAATTGAACCATTGCACAGTCTTATTTATCCCTCAGAACAATTTTCAGTGACAAAATGAGCAGGTATTATTGCTCTCAATTCATAAAGAAACCTAGGCTCAAGCTGGAACTACCCCAGATCCTAGCACCAAGAAGTGTCTTCAAATTCCATCCTTCCACTTGAAGTCTTGACATAGCCGAGACACTGGGCTCAGATGGCTGAGAACACATTTCACTGAGTTCTCACCACCACCCTGAGAGATGGGCATTGCTGTCACCATTTCACAGGTGGCAGAAACAGCCTGGTTCACGACCTTGCCCAAGGTTCCCCCACAGGTCAAGTGCAGGGCTTGTGCTCTGAATCTCCACACCCCACTCCACTTTTGGCTCCCAGAGCCAGCTGAGTACCCGTTCCTTAGGATGTGCAGATCGATCCCCAACTTACAGAGACTCTAATTCAGGTCTAGTCGGCCATCGGGAATCGATTTTATAAAGCCCTTTGGTGACCCTGAATCAGTGATTGGGAAATATGAAGCACCCACTTATGCGGCGGGCCTGTTCCGGTGGAGCTTCAAGTATCCAAAGGACAGTGGAAGGGGCAAAGGCAAATCTGAAAATAGACCGTCTTCCTCACCGTTTGCCCAAGTTTAACTCTGGTGACTTCCTCTAACTTTATTGAACTATAACTCTTTAAAATCAGATTTTCAGTGAAAATTCAAGTGTTGCATATCAAATTTAAGCAGAGCTCAATACTCCTCACATGCACTATTTATTTCAGTTTACTATATCCTTCTTTCTCTTTTCATCTAAAGCTTAAGCATCATCAGCAAAGAGACATTACTGATAACGGAGGGTTCTGTTTGCCTTAAAATGTTCCCTTTAAGGCCTGGCTATTGGTATCCCCCAGTGGATGCTGAAAATATTAGACTAGGTACAATTCCTGGTGGTGAGACTGGTTACCATATTTCTATGATAAACATAAAGTGCTGGAGTGGTATGAGATACAATGTCATAGATATTTCTCTGTGGCCTCCAATGACTCAGATGGAACGAGGACAAGGACTGCGCAATTTAATAACACCTCGGTTGCAACTGTAGTTTAAACCCATAAACCACAAATGCATGTCTGACCAGAAATAAAAAAGGATCTGAGCCTTGCATCCTCCTAAATGGATTCTCCCATAGAGTCCTGTAGGGGAAGACTCTAGCCCCGAGTGCTTAACTTTGCAATTCAAAAGAGTTGTGACTTAGCTTCCCTTATATAACATGGGCAGCTTTTCATTATGTTTATTTGATGCAGTGTTATTGAGGCAATATTTCATATGAATAATTCATTTCTACTCCAACTTTATCTAGCGAAGTCAAAAGCATAATCCTAAATTTCAAAACAGATCAAAGAGTTTTTCAAATAAATTGGAAATGCCTTGAGTTCCCAGCTCTCCGAATTTCCCTGTCTTGTCTATGCATTAAGCAAGCACTTATTATGGCCAGTTGGATACAAAAGTTATTAAATGTTCATAGCTCTGCCTGCGTTTTCTTCGGTTGAAGATGAATTTTTTGTGTCCCAGTTTTTGCACTGTTTCCTCTTGTTCTTATCCAGAAATTGAGTTCTATGAGAGAAAATCACATCCCAAGTAACTTTTTTAACATATCTTTAACTTTGGTTGTGAGTGCCTGACTTTCGGAGGCCGACTCAACCCTGATTACCTTCTGTTCCACTGGGCAGCCTGATGAGCACAGCAGGCAGGCTGTGGTGAATAAAATAGAGCAATTACGTGTGGATGCTCAAGACTGACAGCTGCCAGAGGATGCCTCACCACAGCCTCTCCATTGTGGTTACCCTCCTTTCAGATCTTACCAAGTCATGCAAGAAAGTCACCCTTCAAAATGATTGACATCCAAAGAATTGCCCCGGCTTTATACAGCCCTGGGAGCTATAAACAAGAGTGAAGCACTCAGAGAGAAAAATTAAACATGGAGGGGAGGGGAAACATATTCAGAATCACTGAATCATACTAAGCATGCTTTTTTAAAAAATGGTTTTAGGGTGATAAGAGAAAAACAAAAGTAAACAAAGGATCGCTAAAGTCATCAAAGAGTGCTCCCTCCATAGGTGACTGTTGGAGAGGGCCTTCAAGGCAGTTTTTGACCAACTTCTTGCCCCTGAGAAGATCATCTTTCCTGACTGAGACAGGTGGGTATTTGGGGAAGACTGTGGTGGAGACATCAAAGTATAACACAAACAGGAGTCAGAAAAATCTAGCTTCAAATCCTAACTCAGCCACTGACTAGGTAGATGGCCTTAGGCAACTTGCTGTACATTTTTTTATTCCTGTTTAGAGGAATAATGCTGCCTACTTCATGAGATGTTGTTGGGAAAATGTAAATAGGTTTATGTTTTGAAAATGTCCAGTACACAGCAGAAAATGGTAACCCCTTATTTGGTAACCTGGATCAAGATTTGTGGAAAAACTTTTTTTAATGTTATCTACTGTTGCCTGTGTAGTACTACAAGTTGAAGATGAATGAAAATATCTGCTCCAGGCACATTGCTTTAGTCTCCTGATCTCTGCAGTAGATAGTGTTTAGTTGTCTATCCAACAGCCTCTTCTGTCCTCTGCTTCTTATGGGCAGAACCTGCTTGTTTTGGGATGGGATGTCTTCTCCAATGAAAAAGAAGGTGGAGGAGGAGGAGGAAAAACACTTTCCTGCTCTCTAATCTTTCTGTCACAGAAGAATATGTTTCAAGTTGCTACATCCATATTAAATCTTGAGGAAATAGTGAAGCAGACTCTGACTTTGCACATTAACTACTGAACTAACCAGAAAGTGACTTAGCACCACACTCCTTGTCATGAGAAATAATGAAATACTTCTATTGTTTAAACCCCTACCCTTATTTATAGCTGAATAATTGTCTTTGTTTCCTTGACTTCTCCCAAGGCATGGAGAGACTTTTTCTATTTTGTGTTTGAGCAATTGAGCAGAAATATACAGATGTTATTCAACATGATTTCGTCTTTATGATTAGTGTCCACTAATTTTCAGAGAGGTTGAGTAACTCATCCAATATCATACAGCTAAGAGTGGCAGAAAATAATTGGAAACCAAGACTGTCTGCCTCAAAGCCCAGTCTTTTCAGAATACCACTGCTATACATATAGCTATTAGCCTGTCCAATGGGAAATATTTAATTAGGTGAAGTTTCTTTCCTATCTCTCCTTTCAATTTATATTCTGAGCTGCATGATCCCACACTCCCAAATGTTGACCTCCTTAAGGAAAGCCATGTTCTGAAACTTCCCATCAAAATTTGTCTGTTCTGGGTTGCATTCTCCCAGGAACCCAATATAGTTCATAAAGTTAAAGCTAGATAATCAGTCAAGTAGACTTCTTTTAATGGGATCCTTGTTTAGAGAGTGCCTTCAATGGAAGTTTTCAATGCCCCAGTGATCCAGAAGGCAGGGTGTTCTTTTCATTCCTTCCTCACACATCAAGGGTTGGTTCTGCCAATGAAAATTAACAAGGGTGTGGAGCAGGATTAGGTACATACCAGGTGCTAGGAATATTGCACTAAACAAACAAAAAATTCTCCTTTCACAAAATGTAAATTCTAGTTGGGAGGAGATCATTAAAAACTAAATATGTATTCTTTCAAGTGGTGAAAAATGCTATAAAGAAAAACACACAAAGCAGGCTAGCAAGAATAGAGGGGTGAGGGTAGACTGTCTCATTGAAAATGATCAGGAAAAGTGAAATGGAGGAAGATGAAGGAAACTTTAAAAAAGCTATTACACTCTTCTTACAAAGTAGGAAATCAAGGAATACTGCTAAAGCCTGGTTGAACAAGGAAGAATTTAACTATATTAAGTTCTCAATGTCAAAATGGCATATAAAGTAATTAATTTTACCATAGTCTAATTGATATAAATAAGAGTTAGGTTTCTGTGGCATCTTATCAACATTATAACAAAACAAACAAAACAAAATAAAACAATGAACAAAATGACATTATTTGACTGTGTGCTGAATGTAAATTTATAAAGATGATCAGTAGAAAAACTGAAAGTCCTGGAGGAGAAAGGGACATTGTAAGTGAGCTAAATCTTAATCTTTCACTTCTAAGAGTCAATAGAAACTGCTTAATTGGGAAAATAGGTTTTATCTCACATGCTAATTTTCACTGATGAGTGGTGGCTGCCTACGGCTCTTCTTAGTAGAACTCCACACACTAGACCCAGCTCTTTGAGAAAGTACACTATGATCAATTAATTAGTGCCATCTGCCATGGGTGTAAAAAGAATGCATGACAGCAGAAAGGCCAAAAACTGTCAACTTCACTAGATACAACACTGGGTCATCTGGATATGGGATGGCCAAGGACAAGAAGAAAGCAATAGCAAGAATAGACTGTAGTGGCAAGTGTTTAGGTAAGGGGGCTAGTGATATGATGGATTCTCATGCAATACTTTTAGTTTGGATTGACAGCATTCTGAAATGTACAGAGGAGATAACTGATAGAAAAGACTGACAAAAAATAGTTAACTTTGTATCTCTAATGTAAGAGTTGTGTGTGTTGGGCTTCTAACCCTGACTTTTCCAAATCTTAGAGGAGAATTTAAGCAAGAGTTTCTAAGACATGTGCTTTTCTTGGCTGGATTGCATCCAGTGACTAATTTAAAATCAGTGAAATGTATTTTGGGTATTGGAAACCTTCAATAAAGAAAACTTACCGTTGGTCCAATAAAGCCCTCCCTGCTGTACCAATTACCTAAACAGAGGAAGCAAGATACCAGGTCCCAGCTGCACCATCTCGCCAAATCCTGGGAACATAAACAAAGCTTGAAATCTTGTCTATAATTAAATCGTGTGACTTTGCTGGCCTCCTGCTCAGCAGAAAACCAGGTGCAATTCTGAGCAGGCTCCCTTGGTGGCTAATGTCTCTAATAAAGACACAACCCCCAGCCTGTGTCTGC